>JYFJ02002615.1:0-54028 GCA_000934665.2 Catajapyx aquilonaris
CCACAGGTGGTAAGGCCTCTTTGGCTAGTTACACCAGAAAATTCTATTTAAATGTCAGAAGGAGCGATTAGGCAAAAATCGCTAAAGAGTGTATCTCCGTAATGCGGCGGCCAAACATAATGATTCCTATACTTAAATCGATCCTCTGGTGGCTAGGAAGGCAGTCATATACGTCGGGGCACTGAGTTCAGATACACCCTGTATATGCGAATGAGTTACACCAATAGTCGACCAAAGTTGGTTCTGAATAAACACCATATACTTATTGCAACGCGATCTGTGATTCAACACTGCTGCCGCCTGATGCCACGTATTTTAAAATCCCTCCTCACCTTGTGCTACAGTTGCTGGGAACATCATTAGTGCCCATCTTGCGCCTGGATACTATACTTTCCAAATAGAGTGGTTCGTTGGTATATCTCGTGATATCCCTGACTCTCCAGCCTATATTGGAAATAAGGAATGCTGACCATAACATTTGGACTATAATATCACCACAGGCCCCTTCCGACTAGACAAATTTTTGTCTATTTTAAACCGTTTTTGCTATATCTCATGTAAACCTGTATATTACCAAGGTGAGTAAATATTTCTGAATTTGGAACCGATATTATCTCACGGCTGACCTTCTGCATGTAATGATATGTCGTCTAATTGAAGGGGCCCGGCGTTCAATACCCCCGAACGCGGCCATGTTACGCTTGAGAAGGTCGTCTGTTACAGGAGTGTAGTTGTGAAACGTGTAGCAAATTAAAGCTGGCTGGATATTTGATTGTTGCTTAATATTTCGTGTTAGGTTTTAGATTTTTTCTCATGCAGAGAATGAGTCAGCATTTAGTGATACTCTTTGTGAGCAAAATGTTACGTGGGTTAGTAGGTTACCTACTCAACCTGCAAAAGAAATATACGACATTTGAGTATACTTCATCACAAGGACATTTCTTTGAAATGAAGAGTATGTGTATTCACAAGCTGTAAGTTTACCCCACGTCTTCATAAAGTTCGACCATTCTTACATATGTGGTAAAGAGTTAGTGATAATTACACAAAATTAGTGCCGAGCACTTCTGGACGAATAGTGACGTAATGACGTGATAGTGCGATTAATCAGGACTGCCTTTCAGGGGAATAATTATTATATAGTCTTCCTATATACTTAGGACAGGTGTTAGGTTGTTGATTAAAGTAGAAAATCGTAGTGTCAACATCATCTGATTAATATCACTCCACAGTCGTACTCACTGTACTGGCCGCAGCTGTCGCGAGCTGATTGACAATCGAATAAGGATCTCACTTCGACACGTCCCGAAGCGCAAACTCTGTTAATAATATTGCACACAATGTATTACCACCAACTGCGAATGACCTCAGCTTCGAAACAAAGAATCAGATACTCCACGAAGTCACGATTTACTGGCATATGTCAATAGTTAATAATACGTGACATGTGACCGCAATCAGTTGCGTACTTGCGTAGATGCTGGGAGAATGGGAAGTTGGCAAGGACTCTTCAACTTTTTATAGCAAAATTGAATCAAGATAATTTGCTTGATTTTTAGAATCAAACTTTTCAGTACATGGCTGTGTCCATTTTAATATTGACGTACTACACATGCAGATGTGACAGGGGGACCTTGGATGTGGCTATTGTCATTGATCTGTAGATACTGCAGGTGTTAGTTACATGCTGATTAAGTGTATGTGACCAATGAACTGTGATCACATTTTTGTTGTGTATATTATTTTCTTATTAATTTCTTAAGTACAGGAGAGATTATGAACGAGTAGTTGCCGTGAGAGGAAGACTGTCCACGTTAAGATAAGTTACACGTTTTATAAATTACAAGATTACGTGTTCGTTCCGTTCCAGATGGGGTCATAGTGTATGCGAATTTTTCGTGATGCACCATATCATGTTTCGCTTTTGGTTGGTGTTAGTGGTTATTATGTTGTGTTATCATTGCATTGAAGTGTTTGTCACGTATATCTAGGCTACAGTTTGAATTTTGATTAATTTCATCACCTGTTGTAATATGGAGGTGTATTGCTTCCAGTATACTCACAAAGAATGATTCAATTTCTCCCACCAAATGGAAGTGAGGGTGGGTAGATGGCGTTGGTGATGTGGACATTGTGGGCAAGGCCTGCTTGGCTGGCGGGCGATGCATAAATCCATTGGTGGCTAAAAAGGCGGGGTTTTGGAAGCCTAGAGGGTTGTGCTACCGGAGAGAGGGTGGGCTTTGGGACCTTTCGCACCCACACAGGTAGGCAGGGGGAGGCCTCACCTGGACTGAGAGGGGGGGCCCTCCCCTCCCACACTTCAGCTGCTACCCCATCCTTTTTTTTCCGATGGTACGGCCTACCTGTAAATGAGATGACACCACACCTTTCCTTCCACAAGGCCGAAAACAATAATTTTGGGATAAACATACTGGGGAGGTGTCATGCGTAGGGAAAAACACGGTGCTTTCCACAAGCGTAAATTCCGTAAACACACGGAAATGAAAACATCTTGTCTGAACTTTGCTCAGGAGCTATAATTTTACAGATGTATGAATAACGGGCTCAAACTGCAATGCACTTGTGGTTCGGGTAGGTGACAACGTGGGAAAAGAGAGGACGTGTTATTATCCTGCCGCGGGAAGTAGGGTGGGTTGCCTACCTTCGCGGATGTACCTGGGAATCTGTGGGAATGATGAGTAGTACCGCATTCCGGTAGTGTATTTATAGAGAAAAGCAATATCATGTGCATACAAAACGGGATGTTTTACGCCCATTATCCTTTATTTGCGCCCATACCATAGGTTTCCGTATCTTTAAATAGTAAATTCATCGTAGATGGAAACCAGGTGGGAAATTTTTTATCGAAGAGTCGAGGGAACAAGAGTGGTGAACCAAATACTGAACATGTGCCTTGACTGGCTGCAGTGCACCATAATGTGTATGCACACTTTTGGAGCTCTTAGCAATTTCTAGTAGGTTTCAGAGGGTAATTTCCACATATTTTGCAGTTATACGTAGGTCAGCTGTGTACGCGACTGTACAGAGGGCCTTTGAAGACTATCATAACCACTGCGGTACATTGCCAATATGTATATAGTGTGAATTTACAAGCATTCTAAACATGATACGAGTATCTGCAATAGTACAGATGGCACGAATATAGCCTTTGTTAGGAATAAAAACGATGAAGTGAGGCATGCATTAGAAAGAGTTCAAGATACGCATGTTTTAGATTCGTAAGTATTTATTAATATACAAGGTGATGGTTTAGAAAGGAAGAACCACTGTTTACAAAAATTCGGCGTATTTAGCTGACTTCCAGCAACCAAAAAAAAATTAGGTTGAGCTTACTTGTAGAATTTCCGAGTAATTGCTTACCTTCCTCTTGTTGGTCCGAAGAAAGCAATGGGCGACGGCTATTTGCTCCAATCCCTTATCTATCACATGGGTCAAAATTACGCCCTAATTCTGGCTTTGGGAGCACATTTCCGGAGCAAATCGATATTTAGCCATGTAACGGGGTCATTACTGAGGCACACGGATGTTTTTGAAAGCCAAAATTTTAAGTCTGAAAACCCAGCAGGCATCAATGCCCTGTAGAGGGCGGTGGGACAGCTGTCTCGACGTGGTAAAAGATAGGAGTCCAAAAATTATGAGTATAGTGCAATTTCACATTATGCGTAAGGTGTCTTAGTCTGGGTTTTCCGATCTGAAAGGTTGGGTGCTAAAAACATCAATAATAATAATCAGTAATGACCCCCATTCGCTGGCCAAACATCGATTTAATATGGAAATGTGTTCCCATAAATGTAATTTTCACATGTATGATAGATACTGTATAGAAGTTAGATTGTTGGCCATTGATTTTTTTTCTTTTTCTAATATCTACAGTAAACTGTACTTTATGCCAAGCCTTTTCATGAATCACATATGACTTGCCAATTTGAAGTACGAGTAGAAGGCTGTGGTAGCGTTCATTTCACAGCGTGTTTACAACGTGCAAGATCATGGTGTGTTGCCATTAGACTGGGAGGCCCGCTCTGAATGGTTAGAAAATTAAATAATTCCCATTACCGACAAACATGTATATTCATGCCTTATATGCCATTCCAGTTTTCTCCAATTTTGACGTATACAATATACTAACCTGAAAAAAACGGAGACTGACCATGCAGCAGTTCTTCATGCTCATATGTGTACCTTTACACTGTATGGCTGGTTTCGAGACTCCGTACTTTGCCCTATTTTCGAAAAACTGCACATCTGCACATAGCGGTAAGGTCGAGTTTTTAGGCAACCCCCCTCAACACTCGAACTTACCGCTATGTGCCGAGGCATCTTTTTTCGAAAGTACAGCAGTTAATGCATCTTTATGTGGAAGAATCCTTCAGAGCCTTTTCTTAGAAACAAACCGTTCCCTGGAAAGGGTTTTCGCATCGGGCCCTCACAGGGTTTCCAGTAACTCGAGATCCGTCAATGGAAAATCTTGTGTATAGCAAGAAGTCTTCGTAACATGAACACTTATTATTGAAGTTCGCGGAGGGGAATCCAATACTAACCGTGAGTTATTAATCAGAATGGAGCACACGGTGTAAATTAATCCTGTTTTAAAATATAGAGGGGAGCGCATAGAATTTTGGCGATTAAATTGAAGACCTCTCGCATATATGGACCATCAAGGTAATTAAAGATCTAAGCAATCAGAATGGCCATCCTGGGTAACAGCTGTAATTATATAGTCCTTATAAATAAGGCTTTTGGACCGTTCAGGTGGCAAACCCTGCAATTGAGCTTAAGCTTGGGTATATCTGAAAGTGATCTAATCAGCTAGTCCGATAATATGGCTTTCAGTCAAGAAAAAATTGAGTGCTGCTACACGTCATTAAAAATGTGCCATGGTTAAACTTCGTGAAGAGGACCAGTATTGGGAAAAGAGAAAGTGGTGCATGCAGTATAACTCCTCATAAGAGCCTGTAGTCATCACTTTTATTACATATAATGTAATCTTGTGTATAGGACTAGGTATCGTGGTATATTGGAACTGTACTGAAAAAAAATATGTGTTGATGGTTTACAGTTAGATCTGATCTCTTTTAGCATATTTTCCTATACTATACACGTATACAGTGTATGTGATATAGTGTTTGCTGCCAATGCCTCCTCCATCTAATGCGGTCTACCGTCTACCTTGGCTTCCAACATATAGTCTGCCTTGGCTAATTAGTTTATTTGCCAACCACTGATAGTTTACCTGTGCATATTAATGGGCGGACCTAATTTCTTAATGATATACCAGACTTACTCGTACTCTTGTTAATGCAATGAATGGAGCGCATGCATTTAAAACAATCGCAATCATGGGAAAATAGTCCGAATATTTTACATTCATTCCCAAGGAAGTAGGCGTAATTAGCCTGTTGTACACTTCAGTGCACACAGTAGTAAGTCATCATTTGGAATTTTTAATACCTTTCAAGTATAGCAATTACCAGATATCCTGACGCGATTTTGACCAGTGCCAAAAGCCAAAATTATAAAGCTGCAATTAAGGTGTGCAGAAGCATTGCGTAAGCACGATTTATTACCTTTCTTCATTTGCAGTAAAGAAGAAAAAAAAACACAATAGAAAGACAGGCAATTTGAAGCCCGTTGCCTTCACTCCACCGCGGTACCCATAAGACAACCGAATCTGTCCTTACAACCACCTTCCATCTGTGCTACTCCCGTTCCCCCTAAGAAACCATACCTCCGAAATTGACAGGTTGGTCATTAGTTCCTCAAGAAGCTTAACCGCGGTCATGTGCAAAAGGACGTGCCATAAAAAGAAGGAGCTCCCGCTGTATAATTTCCAGGGCGGCATCTGGTAGCAAAATGGTACTACCTGACTGTCATATTTTTTTATTGTGGATCCACGTTTTTAATGTCATACTACAAAATTATTTTGAAGGCAGGAATATTAGATGGTTGGTGGCGGGGAGTGATCTCAGAAGCTGTCGCCACTGCCCATGAAAGCCACGAAAGTGAGCCAAATGACGCCGGCTCTCCTTTTTGATAATATGCTGTCAGAAAGGTGCGTCATGTGCTTCTCACGCGTTTCAGGCTTTGCGTATTGTGTCTTTCGTTTCTTGTGACTGGCAAAGAAATTCTGGAATTACACGGCAGGTGTGCTCATTTTCAAATGTGTTCACGATCTTATCACGGCATATATGCCATTAATGTGCATTTCTGATTAATTTTTTCGTTTGAAGTTTAAATGATTGTCTGACTGCGGTTCTATACTGAAGCATCGATATTTTCTTAGAAATGAACAGTGATGCTCAACAGGCAGTAAAACTTCAAATGCAATTAAGCATGACATGAGTCGGAAACATGAGCTGGTCAGGAGTGTTAATTTTCTCAAAAAACAGGGTACCTGGCTACAGAGATGAGTGGTCAAGCATGGTAATGAGCCCCCCCCCCCTCCTTCCCCTTGATATTCCCTCCCGTCCCATGAAGATGAGACGGCGGGGGATGTAAATTGGTGAGAAGCGCAAAGCAGGTGTTTTGCAGCTTTTGCCGGTAGATTTGTGGCGGTGGGGGGGGGGGGGTACCTTTTGTTTAGAAGCAAAGGAGTGTGTAAATTGGAAGTTCTCGTAGGTTTAATGAGGATCCGAGGTTGCCAACGTTCAATTCCGCCAAGTCACTTACTAAGAGGGGGGTATGAAGTGTGTTATTTTACCTCGGTACCTGGCGCTGGGATAATAATTGTCATCAAACTTGACTTATGGAGTAGGGTGGGTGGGAACTGGGAAGAAGAAGGGGGCAGGTCACAATTTTTTTTTCTGCGTAATTTGGTTCCAGCAGGCAGAGGGACAAATAATGATGATTGTGAAACGGGGAAGTCGGAAGGCGGGGACGTTATAGGGGGGTGGTAGATGGTAGGGGGGTACATAATACAGTCTAGTTGGCACAGGTGTTGTATTTGTGGAGGGCAGATTTTTTTTTCCTTTTCCTTTTTTTAACAGGGAGTGAAGGGGGTGGTCAAAATGGAGGGTACAAGAGACCTTTAGTACTCGGTTGGAACTTGCATGTTAGGGCTGTTCTGTGGACAGTGTGGGGGATAAGTCGATATTTGTGGCTTGTAATCGGTGACAAGGTGAACGTGGGAAATTCTACCATGGGTCTGTCGCGTTGCCTAACCTCATCCTCTGTTCTTTTCCATGCACGTCGTGTTCCTGTTCCTGACGCCAGATTCGACTACCTCTGCGAGTACTACAAGCCTGTGAGGTAAGTTGATAATTATTTTGTGAGGCTATATGTCAGTGTTCCGAGTAACCAGGGAAAATGTCCATATATAATTTTCTAAGGTGTGCGCATAATGTATATGTACAGTAAATCCAGAATAGAAAGTGACACCTGGACGAGGTTATATAATGAGGGAGATTTGATAGCTAAAATGTGACAATTCTTTGTATTTATTAGAATATTGTTTGGCAATATAGAGATACTTGTATTTATTTTCGATAATACCAAAAGCTATCTACCCTACTTAGTAATCTGCGATTGCTCAGCATGGACTACTTCATTTAACAGAACAGGATGCGCATTCATTATTTATGAGATGATTATGTGATATGATCATTATAACACAGCATGATTGCAAAATGATCAGAGAAACGGAAGTTAAGCGTTATTTTTGCGCTTATCGCAGCGAATAACCTTATTAGTAATTTAAAGAGCACATGCATGCAAATATTGAAGACCGAGTTAATACCGTCCGATTGAAGAGGACACGAGTGTAATTTGAGACAGGAAAGTCATGATTCGCGAAAAAATCTATTAGTACATTTTAAATGCCAGTAATCTGGTCTACTAACCAATGTGCACAAGTTGAGGCGGTTGCGGTAAAGGGTTTTATATGGTTTTATAACTATACTGCACTCTATACTATACCCACTCGGCTACGTGTTAATTTTAAGTTAAACTGCACTGCTAATTTGTTTGGCCTTAGGCTACGAAGGCCGATAGTTTGTCTAGTATATCTGCTAATTTCTACACTGCACTGGCGCCATAATGCAGAGGAGGATAGCGATTTACAAAACGAGATGTAGTTTTCCTCTGGAACTTTTCGTCAGTAACTCACACAGTGTCTTATATTGCCGACATTGTAAGAGATACTAAATTTTTTTAAATATTCCGAATGAATCGTGCGCAAGCAAATATTGTCCAGTTCAGGGACCAGGTATTGTACAATACTATTGATAACATGGGCTTATTATATAAGTTGTTATGCTTTAGGATAACTACAGAAGTCTACACGAATTTGTTGCATTTCGCTTAGTTTAATGGGAGAAGCTAAGGGAACTGAGGCGATTAGGCGAATGTGTACTCTTGAGCCTTAAGGTAAGTACAGTAGATCTGTAGATACATCATTATGTGTAGTTTTTAAAAATGTGCAGTTTTGAAAGATGTACGCATGGTGTATACGAATAAATCTGCCGTATGGTACGAGTGGTAGGCTATAGGGGGTGAGTATGGAAGAAGCATGGCATGAATTCGAAAGGTCGGCGACGATCCGTTTTGGAGATGTCGACGATGTCCATCGTGACAAGTGTGGATACCCCCATACATGCGTGCATTGCTGGTTGCCGGAGTCAGGCGCTCGCACTACCAGACGGTTGCTCAACCCCCTGATCCGGGCAACCAGCGATGCAGGCATGTATGGGGTTATCCACACTTGTCAGGTTCGACGTCGTCGCCGGCCTTTCGGACCCATGCAGTTCTTCTTCCGAGCACAGACCCTACCACTAATCAACCTTATATCCCTTATATCATTTTGGCAGATTTATTACAATTCGTATACACCCTGTATTTGAGAAGGTATCCACATTTAGATACTTGGAGAATAAAAAGAGGGCGTGTGTCTGCTGTGTTGCACGAAAAGAAAAGCATTTGTTCCTCAGAGACTCCAAGATGATTTTTCCATTAATTTTGTTACTGATATATGAAAGATCCTGCGGGTACCACCTAATAAGGCAGAAGATGAGAAGTTGCTAGTTATCAGCAAAGAATCGGGCGTCGTTCTGGCGTAGGCGGCCGCTCGTTTTCTGAGGGGGAAAAGGCTTAATTTGGTTCATATCAGGTCATCACTTGGTCCCGAATTTTTATACCCCCCGGGGGCGACTGGTGACTGCTGTGCATCGTAACCCTTTTACAGGACCAATTTTTTTCTTCTCCTTCTCCGTAGGCCCTATCAAAATTTCAGGTAGAGTAATGAAAATAATTTCATAATGTCAGTCTTGATTAGTGTCTTGTATTGCTGTGGAACGCGTTTTTGCAGGATAAATATTGAAGGTATTACAATCATGATAAATGTGGTTAGAGTAAAGTGTAAGTAGAAAATGAACCGAGTAGTGCCGATGATTATGCATACATTTTATGACTAATAGTGCCTTATTGTTAGGAAGTGTCTTGGAGGAAAGGTTTTTTTTTTGCCATGTCAAATTGCAACATATTTAAGTATACCGTACTTCTTCCATGACGTATAGTGAAAAAAGAGGACAGTAATAACATGTAATATGAACAATGCAAATTCGGGCAACAAATATTTTAAGGCAATTGGCCTGAAATTCAAACAGGGACAATTAATGTTAAATCACGTAAGCAGTGACCTAAACTAAAATGCAGGCCTAAAAATGGCAGGTTTTGGTGCGTTAGTGTACTTGTGAGTACACAAAAACGGACCGTGATCGGTTTATGAACACGTCCCAATGGCACATTTTATTTTGTATGTTTTTCAATGAAATCGCTTTATTGCTTACTGCCACTTTCATAGGAATACTGCGTGTTATGATGATGTATTGATATGGGATTTGATTGTATTAATGATTACGTACTTATGCAAGTTTTTAAAAATACTTATGCTGTAGAAAAAGTGTCAGTCACTTTTGGTGAGCTTTGTATTCCAATTTCAACCATTTTTACGGTAAGTGTATTACAGTCATGTTCCATGTTCAGTATATTGGACTGATTCGACGTTTTAGACTGTAGTGTTTTTTTTCTCTCCTTTTATCATGCACGTCAAAGAAAAGCGGAACAACGCAGTTTCGCACTTTCAACTAATTCATATGACTATAATATGTCTATAGGAGGCATAATTCTTTATTGTGCAACAGTGTTTTTTTTTTTTGCAATGGTGGAATATTTATAAGATGGTATATTCTTTCCCTTATTGTTCACTGTATCCTGCAGTCAAACATTTTCATTTTATACGTTGGCTGAATCTATGTATTTTTGACATAACTTTCATGATATGATTGTACAAGGAAAACTTAATGTGTAAGCAGAAATGCGCTGCTGATCGAGTATAAAAGCATTGAGAATGTTTCAATGCTGGATTGTAAACATTTCCAAATATATTCTTCGTTATTTCTGTAATTGTGGAGGCGCACTACTTTTAATTAACTTCAGAATCTCAGGAAACATTAATCTAAGTGTTTATTAATATGCTATGTATCCCATGACTCTCTGTACCAACAGCCATAGGAATTTTAAATAGAAGCGCAATCAAAAAACTTTTCTGGATGGAGAGGATAGCTTTAGACAAGTTGTAGGCCTACTTCATAAACTTCGATTGTTTAATTTAATCACCTTTAGATATTGCGGCCTTGCACAGTGTGTAAGTGATAACTGATAAGTAATGCGTCTCTTTGGCACGCTCTCTTATTTTAGGGTTCTGCTGCACTGAGGTCGACAGAAGCGGATCTCGATCTCGATCTAGACGGATACAGGATATTGCACACATCATGGAGAATGCGTTAGGCTATTATTAGTTACTGCAAATTGTGAAATCTTATAGACGCGAGCGATTTTCGCGAGATCTGAAACATTTTAGTGAGGGCAGGAGTGTAAATAAACTAACGAGGCATTGCTTTTTGCTCGAGTAACTTCTGCCTTGCCTCTGGTGTTGATTGTGTTTTGCATTGCAAACCTCTGTACGCATAATAACCGGATATGCGTGGCATGTGTCGAAAGACCGCCAGATATGTGTAGCTTAACAATTTATTTCCATTCGTGTGACTGAAAAGTGCACTTCCCTTATTTCTTCCTTTGTACGTGAGCAGAAACGTGGAGTACCTCATTTATCACTTCATGGCGGACTTAATTTGAAGATAACTAAACTGAGATCATGCGGGTTCCAACTCACTGGCTTCTGGAATTACGCTGCAATTAACAAGCAAGGTCCTTAAGATTTTAACTCTGAACACAATTGCAGAAGGTGACGTTCCTAAGGAGTGATAAATGATGCCGGGTGCGCCGACACATCCGGGTTATAGGGCCCGCACTTATAATTACAAGCAATGCTTTAAAGACTTGTTTATGTTGTAACCAACGAAGGTAGTCGACCGGTAAGGTTATGGGGATTCTATATAGCGATGCCTATATATTATGTGTACTCCACAGTTAGAGAAGTAATGGTGTTCCATATTGAAGATCACCTACTTTTCACATCGTTCAATTTTTTGTCCTATGCAGAGCCATGAGGTGTTGAATCACATTGCTCGGGAGCCTAGAAGCTCTCATTTGGTGCCTTATTAGACCTATCATCATGAAAAAATGCCTTAAACAAGAACATGCTTTCAATATACAGGGTACATTTGAGAACAAAGTAGGAAACAGTTTGTAAATGGCAGAAGTTGCGCATCAGGTTTACCAATAAATATTTACGAGGACAAATGCTTGTGCTGCCAGTGTCGAAAAATCTCTCGTAGAATTTTTAAATAACTTATCTTATAGAGAAGACACATGGCGGATCCTCCACGGAATGCAAAGATAATTTGTAAATCATTCAACATGTATTTTAGTTGGGAACTTTCAATATCACACTAAGCTGACAAGTGAGAGTTGTTGATGCAACCTGCTTCGCATCGGATTTGTGATGTAATGCTGTACGTAAATAATTTTGCACTAACAAGACAGTGCGGTAAGTGTATTCCTGGGCAGGTATGTCCCCTACTCCGATTGTGAGTGGCAAGGATTTATTAATTTGGCACGCAAGACTACCGAGCTCAGTGACGTCAACGACAAGTATACTGTATGTTTCCTCCGATGTTTTTTGGTCTAATGAGACGGTTGTAAAATATGGAAATATTCGGGTTCAATGATCCTTTGATTTAATTATGAGGATACATAATTATACATTATGCATAACTACATTATGAGGATTGCACACAAATGAAGGAGCTATAACATGACATCTTGATGGCACAGCAGGTCAGAGGAGTGTTGTATAACTTACCGTATATATGAATACGACATAACATTTGTGATGTTATAAAATTAAAGGGAAGTAAATTTCGGACAGATTGATACCCAATGCGGTACCATAAACATCAAGTATCATTTACGAGGGAACAAAAATACCCACCTAAAGTATAGTGCCGTGGTTCATGACAACAATAATGCCATGCTGTGGTTTTGGGCGTCATTGTTGATGGGTCGGCATATCTTCTCCTGTGATGGAGCTCCCCACGTCACGAAATTGGACTCCCCACAGTTGTATTCGACATTCATCGTGTTAAATAACGCATGTCAGACATAAAATGCTTTCCTACTGTTTCAAAGGGACTTGAATTTTCACATGAGAGAAGGCAAAATATTACATCTAAGGTACACAGTAAGTTATACAATAGTATAGCCTACAACAGTTTCAGCTTGACCTGCTGTTTGAATAAGGAAATTAATAATGTGGTTCATAATTGAATTAGTGTTAAGTGAAGACCAAAAATGCATTTAAATATTGCATCACGCGATTTTCTCCGGGTTGTTGACACAACTTGGAACTATTAGTTAGGGAATGGAATTGGCACCAAATGTTATCACCGTCCAGCAGCTCTGTTGGCTGCAATTATCGAAGTTAAAGATAGATTATCGCCAAGTCTATTTGATGGGGAAAGTTGTGATGGACTTTTCGTACAATTGATACTAATAACAGTGGCGGAATGGCGCACACGAGGCGATTTCTTTCAGTTGGTAATTAGCATTAGGCGGGCGATATATTATGAAGGGCAGCTTTTAGGACCAAGACCTTGGCGTGGTTGTAAGGCCGCTTATTATACCTTTTGCGAAATGGGAAGGTGGGAAGCAGATGCTATTCCCAGGTAATTGCAACAGCCAGTGAGAATATTAGAGGGACAAAGCGGTGCATATACCCCTAACATTCGCGGGGCACGTAACCCAGGCAAAGTTTTTTTTGCACTGTTTTGTAAACCCGTAATTGCATTACTCCTTTTTTTTTGCATAACTATAACAGGTATGACAGAGCCGTTTATTAGGAGGAAGGGGTGTGCACATTGTCAATTGCTCTGATATTATATGCACAGGATAATACACTTGTCAGCCGCCGTACAAAATAGAACTTATGATTTGATTATATTGTCACGGGCTATTTATGCCAAGATTGAACTGTGCTGACGTTTAAAACTTCAGCACCAGCTTGAGGAAAGCTTCCGTCATAGCTGAAATGGGTGTCAAAAACGGAATGTTTCAATAGGACATCCTGAAAGAATGGTATGGGTGCAAGAAAAAAGTGTATCTGTAAGCATAGTGTCGGTGTAAAATGCATAAACCACGATGGCACGACCATTGCGTTCATATAAAAAGTAATTATGCGCAGGTGGGAATTTTGTTTAAATTGACATTTTTTTCTTGCATCCCATTTGTTGCCCGTGTTCTATTGGGCCGTCTATAGTTATCCTTGGGCGCTGTACGATGGCTTTTTGATGATATAGAATTATAGATAGTATAGGCATATAACCAAATTCTGCCTCATCCTATTTTTCATGTGGAAGTTTGCCCATTGACATGAATGGACTATAGGAAACAGACTTGGCAACTACGTATGCAGATTTGAAGCAAGTGGCTCAGCAAGGATTTTCTCACCGGGAGTTCTAGTTTCTTTGAGGAAGGAGTTTGTAATAAGATTCATGTAAACTATAGTGGTACCATCAGTTACAATACTTATTGCACTGATTTCTTATTGATTTTTCCGATAATGTCTCGGGGAATAAGACAAAAAAGCCGTCGAATATGGCGCATTTCAGGATTAAGCTCGATATTAGTCAAGGCTCAAGAGGTATAGGTTTGGCTAATAAAAAGAAATTGTTTTCGTTGCTTCAGTTTCCCTGTCCAAATATCGTAATAATTTCTCATTACTTTATGTGAGAAGTGCGATTTTTCCTTACATGCCTACTGTATATATAGGGAAATAATCTGAGGATTATGCACTTGGAATATAGGTTGCAGGTGTGCTTGTTTTGTTTTCCATAGTTTTATATTAGTTATGATCCGTAATTTCTTAAGCCTATGCACGAAAGAAATCACCGTTGAAAATTCATCTTGTCGGGGCTTGAACAATACAGGAAAGTCAGTTGTGAAAATGGTTCGACGAACAACCATCCTAACCCTGATGTATTATGTCATCAGAGGGAGAAATGACTGCAGGGTATAATTTACGAGCTGGAGCAAAAGATGAGTGGTGTAGTAAAGAAAGGAATAGTTGTGATCCCCCACCGGTAATAAGGGTCAGGAAAAAAAAGGAAGGATTTCGGGTCGTTACTGCCCGACTAATGACAACTCCCGACATTTTTGGTGCCGATTATTGTCTGGCTGAGTTTTCAAGACTTTAAAAAACGTGTTCGTAGGTGAGTAACTCCTCCAAAGGGTCTGCAGTCTTATTTCGAACATTTATTATTTTGTCGGAATTCTTTTCACGTCATTGAGGATAACAAATATTACCAGAAGCGATCAATTTGAAATGACGGCGCACATTGTGATGCGATAGAAAGAAGAATGTGACAGATATCAGTTCTCGTCTGTAATTATGTTTGAAAATGAGCGCAGTTTTTTGCGAGAGGCCCTATAGATGTAATGTGTAATATATTGTGAGAGTCTGACAGCATTGGCATTTTCTCTTCACATTTTAGATTAATTTCATATGATAAATACCGCTACAGTCTAGGTAATTCTACATGCGTAACATTAAGAAGGGCTTAGATTGTATAGATTGTATGGATGCTACGCTGTTTTACAATAATTAGTGTCTGCTGTATCCAAAAGAAAAAGTAGTTCCGGGTAGATTTATACAAAAGTTAGTATTTTGTATAATGCATCTATTGCTATATACACCGAATAATGAGAAATATATCAGCCTGTATAATTCATGACAGCTTGGTGCGTATTTCGGCGTATTTAGTAGCAAAACAAGAATGCGATGGCACGTTTTCGCATCTCACTTTCTATTTATTTCTTCAGTGCCTACAGAATCCTATAAGGTAATGTAACGACCCATCCCATACCATGATTTTCTGCACCTCTTTGAAGTCAGGACCAAAGACGGAGAAAAAGTCAGCGAATTCCCGCCTGCAATCAGGGTGTTTCATTGATAGCGGACTCCCAATAAATTACTTATATCATAATTATGATCACCACGACATTTTCTTACAGGTAAATGTCGGTTGGGATGTGCATATATATGCACCTCTTCACCCATAATATTTTTAAACATAATTAAAACTGATGGGTGAAGAGAACCAGGATATGAAAGCATCCGCACCTGTGTAAAATGATATCTACAGTATATAGTTCTGTTGATTAGCCTGTTTCGGTACTATTATTTGAATATCCTGCTAGTGAAACCGAGGAGTAGTCAATAAAAAAATGTTATTACGAATTTGGAAAAGCAAAATGAAGCCAAAGCAAGATCCAAATACTACTTTTATAATCATATCCAGCCCAATCATAGCTCAAATTTTTCTCTGTGATGAAACGCTGGTACAATTTCAAAACCAAATTCCGATCCGGCAGAAAATGGGGTTTCTAATAACTGCCTTATCATAAATTACAATTCCTAATATAAAACTACAGGTTCTATTCACCCTGCGCCTGAACCTGTAATCGAAAATGGTGGGTACTTATTCTGAAAATATGTCGAAAGTATACTCCATTAGAGTTCATGTTGTCGTGCTGCCTTTTTGGAGTGTGCATGTTTCACGATATAAGAAAACAAGCTTCTATGCAACTATATACTGACGGTACCTATATATACCATGCGATATTGCACTGTGTTTGTGTCTTATACAATATTTCTTAGAATGCGATGGCTAAATGAAAGTATAGGGACAACACGTTTGCTATACGTAAGAATAAATAATTACACTCGCTACATTATTTTAGTGTTATAATCCATCATGAGTTTGGCAAACGATCTTGCATAGCTTTGTTGCACGTATAGAGTTTGGATTACATTCTATCGCGATAAAGGGAGCCGGCTATCAAAAAATAAAGGCATACACTTGGTGTTGAGAGGGCTCGACACGGGCTTACAAAATATGGTGTCATGCTGGCTGGGAAAATGCTTCGATTGACATGGTGTTTGTGTTCTTTGGTATTATAACTGACGAGTTGTGCCATCATCGCACTAGCTACGGGATATTGATGCTTTTAAAAATATAACGTCCAAACGGTAGGCCCGTTTGCTTTTGAACGCTATAATGTAAAATGGTTTTATAAGGTAGAAAAGTGTAGGTAAAACGAAGTTAGCGAAAAGGCAAACTTGCCTGCATCATGAACATACATGCGGCTGGCCAGAATGCAATTGGCATATACCTGCCGTATAGCTAAGCTAACCACACGAAGCTCTCTACGATTAAAATCGATGTATTTATTGATGGGCACCATTCAATTCCGAGGGGGAATTAGCCGGCGTAATTCCACATTTATTCATAAGTAAATGATCTCTCCTAACATTTTTCTGGGGGAACATAGTACACTAACACACCCACTTTATGTCGTAATTATAGGTTACTGTATACTGTCACAACGTGAATTATAAGAAATATACTCCTTTAATAGAAAATTGTCACAGGTGGTAGTGGGGTGATCTAACGGGTAGGATATTCCATGCATAATTCCCACATTGTCAAAACTTAATTACCTGCTCATGGTATAATGAAGCCTCCCGGCCAAAAAAAAAAAGTGTACAGAATTTTGGCCTTGGAATGGGGTCAATGAATAGCTCTACCTGTTCATTATGTGGGAGGTACTGACCACCCTATATGGACTCCATATTTTGGTGACCATAGCAACGGAAATGAAGTGTGAACAAGTCCTTATAACATGCCATTATTTCAAGCACTCTAATATGCAATATATACGACATATGAAAGTCAATAAAACGTACTTACGACAAACAGACTTTTCCCTGCGGTCTTCATTCGTTTCCTGACCTGAACAGAATCTCGATATTTCCTGGCGCCTCGAAGCTGCGGAAGTACAACAGGACGTCTTGACGAATCCATTAAAAAAAAAAAGCTCAATCGCTTGTAAAATCGAAATAAAAAAAAAGTCATCATAATCTTGAATCCCATCTTTCCCCTTCAGGTGGCAATTTTTCTAACCCTTTCCTTGTTCACCCCTCTCGCAAGCAAAGGAGAGAAAAAAATGCCCCTAGTGATCAGAACATGAAGATAAAAAATATATATATATATACATGTTAAAAATGGAATGATGAGGAGTCTGTATCGGTACCCATCAGCGTAATGGGGAAGGGTTGAAGTCCGAATGGCCGTAATAAGATTTAATGGGATTAAGTATGGGGGGGTGCACCCCCAGTCTGCTTGATTGTCTCCTAGATGGGTGGGGGTGGTAGGGGGTGGTATGGGAGGTGTGGTTGGTTCCTACCCGAAGTCCGCCTCTCAACCTCCCCCCACTACCTGGGACCCCCATACCCACTATGTTTTTATTCCGGAGCGGTATCCTCCCGAAGTCGGGCAAATCACAGAGCTTGTGTCGCAGCCTCTGCAATTAGACGCCTGAAGCAGGGACTGTAATTTGCCTCGCCCTGGATATACCCCCCCAAAAACTACCTGCCGGACCCAATGGCTTCTGATAAAAACCGCTTTTTGCTGGTACACCCCTACAACCCTTCCATTCCGCCCCCACAGATTCCCCCTTGAAAACACTAAAACACCCAACATCAAATTACAGCCAACTTTTTGAGAGTTAAAAGGGGTAAGGTGGACGTCGGAATCTCAACGAGGAGTACAAAAAAGCATAATGGTAATATGAGTTTAAAAAAAATAGAATTGGGGAGAAAATGGGTATGAAACAATGATTATGGTCATCTGTTTCGAGTTGAAGCTCCCCAAGCACTGTTTTGGTCCCTTGAAATAACTGACCAGGAAGGTGCAAGTGTTTCATAGGATATTACTTTGCCCGGATAAGGAACTATGTTAATAAATTATAAATATTCTCAATTTGTTTGATGGGCAGGGTGTATAATTTTCTTTTGAATTTGTGCCTCGTTAGGTTTTTGCAGAAAAAAATTAAAGTTATGATCCAATATTTAGCCTTTTTTATTAGAGTATCTTCTTGCAGACCTACAACTATATATACAGACTTACTATCGATCACATTTAAAAAATACGTAACAGGAAAGGGATAATGAAAGCTCTGTTGTAACTCGAAGCCAACCAATGTGAAGGTCTGGAAAAAGGTACCATTTAGTTATAACTTTATAAACACAGTGGTTTCATGTGCGGCATATACACAAAGACACCGCTCATGAATAAGGCATCGAATCTTTGCCATGTCATCGTCTACGTCCTTTATTAGTCACATGTAGGTCTAATGCTTTTTACCTGCCCGAATGCGGATCATACTGCCTCGGGATTCTCCAATTTGGCGACAACATATTGTAAATTCCCCCATGATACCCCTTGTCAGAGATTGATTCGCCTATTATTGTACAGTATACAAATTATATATCATATATTATTAATATCCAGATGAGAAATCGTCCATGCTCACTTGGCAAAGAACCACTACTTACTACTTCGGGATTAAGTGATATTTTAATGAATATAATTTCTGGTATAACTTTATAGTCCACCCTTTCATGAAAATGTATCATTTGAATGCATTGTATTGGACTGACAGGTGGATGTTGCCAGAATATTTGAGCTACTCTGTATAGGGATTCTTGACACGACGGCATATGCGCGACATTGTGCTACAGTCGGGATGTACAGTACGTACTGTATCAACAGTGCAAAAAGAACTGTCCCAGTCATCCTGACGTGTGGGCTGGCCGCTCGACACACACCATGTAACTTACATGGTGTGTGTCGAGCGGGCAGCACACACATCAGGATGACTGGGACAATTCTTTTTGAACTGATGAGTACATAGCAAGGCGATATTTGTACAGGTATATAAATTGTCAGACTATTTTCATTGGATCAAGATGTACTTGTATGAGGCATGCGGGATACTTTAATTTTATGGTACCATCAGTAATAATGATACAATGTCTCTCTGACCAGAGTTGTATACTGGTTGTTTCTTCAACGTTCAAAGGTACTCATTCCAAAGTAATTTGAGTAGCTTCCTCGATTTATAAATATCAGTGGCATAATTCACGCTAGTCACACTTTAGACATTACTGGACATTTAGTTGACTCATACACCATTATGTACAGTAGCCTACCTGCTATAACATACGTACACACAAGCAGACATTTCCAGCAGTGTAGAAGTTGTGAATAATTACTCCAACAACCACTGTAAAGCGAAACAACAATCACGACAAGTTAGTATGGACCCCAGCATTGTTACTTTTAATGTTTATTTCCCTCTGTGAACTAGTTGTTGGTTGTTGGGCTATACAATTGAGGATAGGCTACTTGGGACTTGTGCAACACCAGCACGTATCATATTGTTAACTTGTAATTTGTGACAGTTATGCACGATGTAGAGACCCAGTAGTAAGATTTACAGTCTATTATTTATTTTGTTTACTTCGTTTCATATACCTGCGATGAAGAGAGGGAGTATTGTCTGTAGTATAGGTAAAATTTCTAGTTTGTTATACAGTATATACTCGTACACTATACTGAAAAAAACTGTAACTGAAAATCAGGCAACTATATACTAATTTTTTATTTTACTTACTTATTTTGCATAATGTACTTGTGCCACAAAAGTTTTACTGATCCAAGATCGTCTACAAATTTTCCACACTTTTGGATCGAATCTTCTACAGGAAGTTACCCATTTTCAAAGGCCTTGGCTTCTCCAGGAGTAGCAGCAGCAGTCATCCACCTTGTCCTCCTCCTGTTTGGTCTTCTTCCCTCTAACAGAAGGGAAATTAACATATTGTGCATGTATATTTTCTCCCCTCTATTCTCCACTAGATTGCCGCGTTTCAGAATTTTTTTTACTATACAATGAAAAAAGAACTTGGTAATCTTTTCCATCTATAAGCGGATAATAACGCACTTTGCGTTTATATACTCTGTTATCGCAGCATGATGCGAAGACGCCCATGCCATTTTGTCTACAATATATATTGCTGGGCCGCAATGATATTGAAATCCTGCACTTATTTGAATAATAATTGCTTTTGGCAATCGATTGATTTTCTTATTACAAGAAGGAATTTGTGTAGGTTGCACGAATGATCACTCTTATAAGACTAATGTGAGCTTGATTCATAGCATCAGAGACTATCAACTGCAATAATGGTATTATCAAGAACGCCATCATGAACATGCCTCTTTGCATTACTTAACATGAAAGGGAATGTACCATGGACGTGATTTTTTTTGTACAAATTACGACGTATAAAAATGCGTTTCGCGCTGGATTCAATTATCCTTATTAAAACCCTGGATATTAATACAGAAAAAATGAAGCCCGCCCTGTTGACACAAGGCCGGTGAGAATGGTTAGCATTGCTTTGGTAGCTGCGATTACTAAGCAGAGATACGAGGATATTAATGGCGGCGGATAATTACACCTGAGGAACTGCCCCCTCCACCATTTTCCAGCCCCCATCCGGAGGAGGTATTATTACAGGAGTGGAACGGATGAACATATAGATAGCCGGAATGAATTTGATACCTCCAGGCTCCTCTTCCTACTGGAGCAGAAGAAAAAAGGAGGAGGACTAACTGCCTTGTAGGGTATGTTCAACATAAAGATGGAAATGGCGGCTTCTGAACCTGATTGATACGCCGCCGGGAATGTGCAATCTTGTGCTATCGAAATGGGAGCCTTATAAGAAGAAGAAGCACGGTCAGTTATCAAATCATGATATGAAACTTGCTCCATCGTCAATGTGAGATGTAAAGGTGAAGGCTCAGTAACTAAAGTGGATCGTTCTGAATCCAAATCTGTCGGAGCTGTACGTATGTCGGGGACTGACCATTAGGGGATTGCCCTCTAAGGTATAGCATAATACTGTACTTAACCAGAATTTTAGTTGATAAATGGCTGTACTTCCCGGCCATTAAATCCAGGAATGCAACAGTGCTGGAAATAAAACTGACAAGATTACATTATAAGGAGCAGCTAGTTTTGTCCCCTGAGTCATCATGTGGGACACACGACAGAAAGATGGTGGAAAGGGGAGGAGGGAGAGAGGGGGGAGAGAGACGGAAAATGGGGTTGTCAAAAACGAGATTGTGGGAACGGCCGTCCAAACGAGGGGCCTTGTCGGACAGGAGTATGTTTGTGTGCGACACGCAGCTTATTTCCCGTCCTTTAAAATTCAGCCCGGAGTTTAGTGACGTCAATCACCGGATTATGAAAATGTCTTGGGGACCCAGTGTAACTACCAGGTGACATGGCGGCCTCAATAGACCCAGGGGCCGGTGGGACTTTGACCGCACGTGCCTCTCGTTCTCTACTCATACATTCGGGTTGGAGGGGCAAGAAACTATTGGGAGCAATACATTCGGATAATGCGTGTTTGCCCTCTCAGATCATGAGGAATTATTTATTACGTCCGTATCTACACACACACGAGGCTTCTTTCGGTGGTATGTTGCACGTGCTCGTGATATATTTTTTGACGTTATCAGAGAACTAGTGGTCGGGAATGTTTTCACTTAATCTTTCAGACGAGTGTGTGTATGTCGAGATGTGCTGACTGAGCTTTGTTAGGGACCAGCCTGGTATGCGAATCAGTTGAGGTAAAGTAAGATGCTTCATCAAAAATTGACAACATGTTTAAAGGTTTCCTTTCTCGAATATGGATGGTAAAACACTTCAGATTTGAAGCTGTGTTTTTTTGTACGTCATGGTGTGATATGAGTGTGTATCAAAGCGTATCAAATAAGGAGAAAATCTAATACTTTGTCGGATTATGGGCTATGAATTTCTCGTATGAATACATAATCGGAAAATTTTCATACTTTTCTTTCGCACATATGATCTTATCTTCAGCCATTCAAAATGCTACTGCATTACACTAAAATATGAAATTTAGCTAAATAGTAGCTTCTAGAGTCTCTCTTTTTTCTTCATTGTGACAAGTAAAAAAAAAAAAGCCAAAGCCCACGAGGATGATTGGAAGAAGTTATGGATTATTTATATACGGTAGATGTGGGGGTAAATCAT
The DNA here is from genome assembly GCA_000934665.2 of Catajapyx aquilonaris. Lineage (NCBI taxonomy): Eukaryota > Metazoa > Arthropoda > Diplura > Dicellurata > Japygidae > Catajapyx > Catajapyx aquilonaris. Next base: position 22,444 of record JYFJ02002615.1, read on the forward strand.
AGCCATTTTTTCCAGGACTGCAATCACAGGTTACGATTTTATGTGTATTTAAACTAGTTGCTGAAGTTAACCATTCATAATGTTTTTCTTTCCTCATAGAGACTTAGACTGAACTTTGGGCCGGAAAAAAAATCGACATTCGTCTCATAGGTTTTGTGGGATATTTAAAGAAAATATTAAATGGCAGATAATAGCATGTTAATTTTGGTATTCTACACGGGAATATGACAGGGAATATTCTACGGATTAAGAAAGCATGCAGCAGGGATGGTTGTGTGAATAACCTGCAGGATAATTTATTTCCTCGTATTACTCACATGATACGAAAATTTCCATGCGATTACTTCCGCATTGACTAGAAATTGCCAAAATAAACATGAGTAATTTCGTCTTAGAATAATGCAGGAAAAGTAATCAGAGAGAAAGTACGCGCCTTTCGCGCGCCACTCCTGCCATGTTCGGCACGTCCTCGGGTGCCCTGCACACTTGGCGCAAACTGGTGCCAGTTACGTCAGCATTTTATGCCGCATATTGCGCTGAACTGAAGACACTTGTGGTATTAGTGGCAAAAAGACCCGCCTCTTGGGCTAGATCTCCACTAACAACGTTTTGCATTGGTGAGTAACTCCCGGATTTGCTTCAGGTAAGGGAGATTACTAGGCGCATCGTAAGACCAACATTTGGGCCTGCATATACTGCACATAATTTTTGCGTGAGAAACGCCAATGTTGTATGCGAAGTTTTGGTTATGGTAATAAACTTATTGGAAATGTATCTTTACATCACAAGTCTACCGATCCTGTTCTACGGGTGATATGCCTTGCAGGATGTTTCCTGCTTTGACTTGTGTGGTGCCATAATCCATATTTAATTTCCGTCTCTCGCCGTCAATTGACACCTGGTGAAAAGTTACTTCAGAGTGTTTTGGTCGTATAATAAGTTATGGAATCGCCATACCTGAAGCAACTCCGGGAACTGGCGACTCTGAATGGCTCCCTTTTAAAAATTTTACTGCGATATTAAATTTGTGATGAAATTGTGAGAAATTTTATAACAGCTGCGACTCGATCAGGAATATCACATAACTTAATGATGATGATGATAGCAGCAGAAACAGCAGCAGCAGCAACAACAACAATGGTGAAAATGTTAATTAAAATATTGTAGATCTTAATTGTTGTTTATTGTTTTGGACAAAAATTGCATTCATTGACCGGTATATTTTTGTACGTACTGTATTAGTGTACTGTATTTGAAAATTTAATTTGAGTCTGCTTGTACCAAGTGGACTCTTAATTGTTTGCATTTCCGGCTTCAATATGAGGCGGGAAAGGGTAACATGTCGGGAATGTCATGAGGATGACATAGACGGCCCCAGGCGACCAGGGAAACTTGTCCTATAATTTCAGGATGTATTTATTGAGTCGTTTCGAAAGTTGAAAACTGGGTGTAGGAAGTTCAACCCAATTTGCCATAAGGTTTCTTAAAAAGTATCATTTGTCAATTAGTAATCCGATTTGTTTCATTTGTACCACGTGGTTACCCTCCACCACAACATAACATCTGCCACCCGTTGTGGAGGAATTACCCTCGACATTTCATTCACGAAATAAGGCGTGATGCACAACCCGAATGATATCCTTACAACCTTCATATTCAGTTGCAATCCGACAACAATAATAACAATGAAGACGTTAAAAATAGACGACAGCTGCGTTCCGGAAGGTTTGGTTCCCTCCCACTTTCCCCTTTCCTCTCGCCCCATCATCTGTATAGAAAACCGCCTGCAGTGGTGTCATTTTGGTCGTCGAAAGTATGAGTTTGAGAGTCTCCTGATTACAGGAATGGGACTTGGTAACAGCTCTGCAATTTAAGACCACAGCAAAGTAGGAAGGGGTTAGACATGAAGGGGTATGGTCGGTCTGGGAGGTGGTGGGAGGGGGTACAAAAATGCAGTGCATGAAGGATGTTATTGGCACGGGAGGATGTTGCTGGTACCGGCCTGGCTCAGTTTACGTCCGAGAGTGTGAGTGTACGAGTGCACAACAATGCTGATCCAAAGTGAGTGCAATTTTTTAAAAAGAAATGGTGCGTGTTTGGGTGCATATCCACCTGTTATCTATAATTGCATTGGAGGGAGGCTGCCAATGCTGGTGGGAGGAGGGCAACATGGCGCCTTCCTTTGGTCCCCCCCCCNCCCCCCCCCCCCCCGCCCTACTATACCAAAACTTGTCATAACTTCCTGCGGGCAAAATTGATTTATTCCGGAGGATCACGAGGGGAGTGGCTCCTTATCTGCGCCATTTTCGTGCATAAAGGGAGCCGGTGATTGAGGCCGATCCACGCCTAATCTGCTTATGCTTAAGTGCAATTTGTGATTAGCAGGGAGCGAGAGAGATTGAGAGTTGAGTTTTTTTGGGGGGGCTAGAAACATGCATCGTGGCGGAGGAATCGATGGGGTTGTACGACTTGGGGTGTTGTAAGGAGTGGGAATGAAGCATATGACATGTATGACTAGGAGGCATAATTTATGAGTGAATGTGAGGGGAGAACAAGTGCCTGGTATGTTGTACGAGTGCAATCGGCTGTTGTTGTTATCCGGCTTTTTGATCTTGTCTGTGCACTGAGACGCCGGCTGTTTACTCGAGTGTGCAAATATCTATGCAATTTTGATGTGCTCCTTTTTTGGTAGCGATTTTCGTGTGTACGTGAGGGAACTGAGTAAACTGGGAACACCTTTTCGTCGTTGCTACCACCTGATTGGCCGATTTTTTGTTTTGGGATTATTACCCGTGACCGGGCAGTGAACATTTCCATTGATGGAGTTCACAGAATGGAACATGGCTTAGTTTTGTCACTGGCGATGTTAATTGCAGATTGCTACACTTCGCGCATTACAGCCGCAAAAATAATACATGCAGGCTATAGTGTAGGGGTCTGAAATGTCTGGAACCTAAACGTTCTCCGACTAATGCGAAATTTACATCATCAATTGGGAAGTCAGTAGCAAAATAATTCCTGATATGCTTGGCAACCGATATTCCGCGCTGGTTTTCAATCAAGCTGAAAAGCTGAAGGAGAGGTCAGATTAACGGATCTCTGCTGTTGATCGCGATAATTATGCTGTAAATTTTTTACAGAAACATGCTACACCGTCTGAGAAAGTTCGTGAATGTACTTGGTCGACACATGGATCAAATATTGTGAACAACAGTACATGGGAACACATTTTGTGCTGCCATATGTGGGGCATTTCCAAATGATTGTGGACTTGGGAACATCCTCCCAAATAATATGAGCTTATTATGGCTGTAACTTCTGTACACTAATTATTAATTTGTGGAAATTTAGTTCATAAATATTTTGAAAACCTCTCATTTGTAATTAATATTGAGGGGCGAGATAATCAGGAAAATATTCCTTCATTTTCGTGTTTGATGTGAAACTGTATGATCATCAAAGATACTGTAATAAGAAAAGAAAAAAAAACAAGACAGTCTGAAATACAATGCTGCTTACTGCATGTCAACATGTAATACGTAATCGCACCGTGTATGATTTGGACTCATTTACATTCGCCAGCATATTACACGTTTATGCTTATGTTGGTCAATATTCGATAAAGGTATACAGTATGGTGTCCCAGTGAAGTAAATGATAAAATACTGTGCTACACTTATTCACATCTCACATGTTATAAAACGAAGCAATTAAACAAAAGTACTATAACATATATTTAAGCGTCAAAACTTCACAATGTGGTAATGAAATTGCAATTTTCATAATGTTACACACTTGCACCTATTAAGAGTTTTAAGAAAGCTGTGTCACTAGAATTTTGTCTTTATTGCAGCGGATGTGCCATTCTTTTTGCGCCATTACCTACATTCGAGGGTCATGCATTTAATGTGACCTTACCTTTTAGAATAGGATAATTACCGTGCATTTATGAATGAGTAACACTAAATTGATGCCAGATTGGATATGTGACTATTTCTGATGCTGCACCATTTCTGTCTCCATAACTTAGAAAATAATATTGTGAACCGGTAATTTGACGCAAATTTCATGATATATTTATTTAATGGTTGCAAGCATGTAAAATTATGAAGGCTTTAATTTTATTCCCATAATCGGCGATATGTGAAGATCTGGGAAGTGTGCCTATTACATTTGTATAATAGAAAGTGACGTTTTAAGACATTAAATTTTTGTAAATCAGTGGTAAGGGGAATGACAAGAAATTATCTTGTCAAGTTTGTGATGAAATTACCAACAACTTGTTTCCGCACTAAAAGCAAATATTTACGCCTATTTAAAAAAGGCCACCCAGAATTTTCCCAAGCCAAAATATGCACAATTATCAAAACTTACGAATTTGTGCCGAATTGCTATTAATTATATATTTTTCTCGAGCAGCCACCTGGTATGTTGCATAGGAAATTAAAATTTGAATTTTGTAACTAACAATTTTGGTCCTTTGGCCAACATCACGGAAGCGCACATTAGCAGTGACAATGGATGGTGTCAATAGCCCCCCTATTCCGGCACATACAGTAGCCTACTTGTCCATGGCTAGTGCATTTCAAGCAAAAATCCTGTACTTGAAAGAGACTATAGGAAAACACTTTATAAGCACGAATGTCTTCGACAAATCCATCACCATTGTCAATGAATTAATTCAGAGGACAAGAATAATTTATAGCAGACGTGATCGTGCTGGTTTCCACTGGGCAACCACGAACTTGGGAGCGGAAAACTGCGGTTTAGGTCGGTAACCGCACCTGGGGAATAGCTTTCACGGATCGGATCCTCTGGACAATAGGAATACGGATGTGTTGAACCCCTGCAGTGTCGAACATGTATAGGATGTATAGGCTTTTAGGAATATAACACTTACGCAATATTTTGGTACTTGTGTTGTGGTTATAGTGAGTTGTTTTTAATTGTTGCCTTCCTGTTTCTTTCCAGCAAGGTGCCTGCTTTCTTGAGTGTGGTTGACATCGCAGGGTTGGTGAAAGGAGCATCAGAAGGCCAAGGACTGGGAAACGCTTTTCTTTCCCACATCAAAGGCTGTGACTCCTTGTTCCACGTATGCCGTAAGTACATTCCCTCTTGAAAATTCAAGGTCATGTTCCAGAGATCATTGCAACCAATTTGCACAAAGATGCTCTCCTGTACTTCAGTTTTTTTTCCGTCTACTATACTGCTCAGTGCCCATATTCGAGGCAGAAAAGAAGCGGCGCAGCGTATTAATCGGACTGCAATGGGAAGTTGATATGAATATATACGAAACGATTTTGCAATCAGCAATAAGGTTTTTAAAATGCATTTTAAAAACTTCAATCTACAACTTTCCCAATGCTATATGGAACTATATGGAAATTAAATGGGGTCTTTGTGAAATTCCCTCAGTATCGTATCAAAAGCTTGTATCATATCAATAAAATTCTTTCGATAATATTAACAATGTAGGAAGCAACATATGCTGAAGATGTTGAATGAGATGTTTTAAAGAGAAAACAGACGCTGTATACGTATACACATGCTCTTATATAAGAAATTTGGTAAATTTAGCTACCAATGTGGTGAAAGTGAGTGTATCAAGTATACGTGGTGTCCGGATAGTGTGGGTAAAGCGTGACTCAGTCTTCTGACACCTTGTTGTCAAAATTTGAGCAAATAATGGCCATTTTGAGCAGCAGTGATTTCCAAAATTCGATATCTAGTAAAAAAAACCGACAATAAGAGTAAGCCTCACTATTTGACATGTAAGAATGTGATTATTATGCACCAGTGTGCCCCATTCGCACGAATAATGTAGATCAGATTGCTCAATTGTTCAGTACTAATTACAGATAGTAACTACAAAAAGAGACAAATAACGGCGATGTGGTACTATTTACTGTTCGCGCCACAGTGACGTGATTATGACACGTTCTGAATCGCTGTTATTTATTGGGTCAGCTGTAAAAGCTTAGATATATAAAAAAAAATCTGGAAAATAGATGTTGTGTAATAATTCTACCATATGACTGCTGTTTACCACTTGACACATTGCTTGTCGATCACTATTCTCACGTATATAGACGTTGATTGTCCCTGCCACACGGCCGGCGGCATTATTCATTGTTCTTTCTCTATGGATAATTGCACATTATGACGCACCTGCACATTGCATAACAGTTATCACGAATATGTTTAAGTCTATTCATACGTACGTGCAATTGAAGCAGTTATTTGATTTACGACACAGATAATAATGAAATTTGTAATATTATACTTTCGGTATTAGGCGAATGCGTAGTTAGGTTTATTTCTTCATCATTAGGAAATCTTGAACCATTCTGAGACTCACGTGCAGCATGCGGTTGTTCCGCAAACATAACATCACGCAATATCGTCTTCAAAGCACAGTTTGTACGTTTTAAAGGGAATTTGGTACTCCCCAGTTGCTGGCCGCCTTTCCTTGCGAATCATAAATTGAAGTGACCTGTTCAGTGTTGATACAGAATTTTCTGCTCATATGTATAGTGGTTGAGGCCATAGAGAGCCGTTACCCCGTGTGCGGCTCGTGGCCTTTTAGGCACTCTTCTTCCATGACCCGACTGCTGATGAATTCTGATTGTGAAAGGAAACGGGAGAATCCCGAAGAAATCCACCTGAGCACAGAGAGAACCCATCGGAACTCTTTCCACTTGAGAAATTCTTCCGTTGGACCCGGGATCGTATGTGGGACATTAACGCTAACCACCACACCATTATGCTGCTGTATAAGCAGTTCTTATACTAAGTAACATACAGTATGTACAGTAATGCAAATGCACAATTTGTCGAAAAGTAGCAAGCACAAATACTGCGGGTGTTGTAACGAGAAATAATTGTTACCCAGGATTTTACTGAATACTGATGCGGGTGTTAATATACAAATTAGGGTAAACTCTGCTGAGATTGGTCAGGTCTGTAAATTTAACAAAAAAATTGCAAGCTGACTTAGATGGTAACATCACACCATAAGAAATGGGCATGTCGTGATTATTTCTGCACAAAATATTTCTCCTTCCGATATAGTGCTTTCGAAGTGATCGGTAGTCCCATTATGACCGGAAAATCCTCACATTGTGCAGTACAGTGTTGGACATTAATCGCGTCTAATCGCGTCATACTGCTTGCGACATTTTCTGATGCGGCAGAAGTGCAAATCGAAGTGATAGAGTGTGAGCCATGCGAGTAAGAAGAGGCAGGCCTTGAGTGACGTCACCGGCTGGGGGGAAATGGAGAAAAGGCTTGTCCCCTGCCAGTGACGTCACCCAAGGGCTACCATTTCTTACTAGCACAGCTCGCACTCTATCACTTCGATTTGGACTTCTGCCGCTTCGGGAAATGTCGCTAGCAGTATGACGGAATTAATGCCCAGAAGCCAGAACTGTACAGAATGTCGACCTAAATGCTCTTGAGCATGTTTTGTTTTGCTTAGTATGTGCACACGTGCAGTCTTGCTCGCTCTATAAAGCAAACTGCCAACATTTACTCCGACATATTATGTATATGTGGCACTTAATTACTTAGTGGTGTCGCGGCGTGAACGTCCAGTACTAATTGCTGTACCATACAAGTGTATGTAATTTTACTATGTCATTTATAGGAACGATAGGATTTATAGGCGACGGTGCATATTCACTTGGAATAAATATTTATTTGGTGGGGTCGCCCACTTGCTTTGTAATTGTTCCTCGGTCAACTTTATGTGTTGCCAGGTCGCTCCGGTCATTACTGGCTTGAATGGGAGGCGGGAGGACTGTCGACAGAGGGGCAGTGCTGAGCTGCATTCATTGGAGTAATAAGACTATTTATTTTTGAGGTATTGTTGCAACTTCGAAACTGTAGCGATCAAGTGAAATATAAGCAATGAACACTGTAATGCATTATTTTAACATTATGCAAAATTATATTACATGGTAGTGGAAAAATCATGTGTGATACCGGTTGTGTACATTCCACCCGATGCATATAGCCCTTAATTTTATTATGCACATCCTAAATCACCCATTCCAAACTAGGTAGTTGAATTTTGGACCGGAAGCCATGATTGTATCGGTCAGAAAATTCCACGACACTCAGGGAGCACCACTTTTTACCTGGAAGCCAAGCGGAGGTAGAATGGGCGTGGCCTCACCTGTTTTTAATGGCCGATCCCGATTCCTTGGTTCGATACGAGCCCAATTTTAATTAACCATGGCGCCAACCGTAGTGGGCCGTTTCCTGTGTGGGTCGAGCACTAGATGGCACCACCAGATGGGGGGCCCTCTACCTTCTTACATGAAGAATATAGGCCTAAGGTAGATGATGGCAGTGGTGGATTCGGTAGCTGAGCAGACCCGCTGAGCTGTATTAAGGGCCTGACTTCTCACCTGGATGGGGGAGGAGGAAAAATGAGGGAAATAAATGAGTTGGTCCCGACCCCTGGGATGGGCCTCCCCCTCCTCTTCTCCTCCCCGTCCACTCCCATTCACCCCCTTTTATTATTCATTCTTCTGCGATGGGATTAACTCCACCAAGTCCTTCAATCGTATGATGGCGTTTTTTTTTTATAGGAGGGAAGTACACGAGACCACCCGCAGATTGTTTCGTTTTTGATGGAGATTGTTACGTGACAGGTAACATTTCAGGTGTATTGCGTAGTCACTTTGTAATAGGACTGGGCGTGTCCCGTGATTACTGGACGGAATGACTGTGCCACATGTGTAACTTGCAATGGCATTGAACAACAATGATGGTCATATGGGCGTAATGACAACGGCACATTGAGCGTCTGGTTTCTTGTAGTTGTAGTAGTTGGTCAAAGGAATATGATTATTATTAAGAATTAGGAGTGATTTGCTTCGTAAAAACAATAATGGTGGTAGAACTGTGTGGAATACCAAGGACGGCATAGATATCTTGGGTTGTAAACATAGGCAATAACCGGTGTTGATGCTGCAATGGTATCTGACTGATATATTATTGCAGAATAAGTTCCAAATGTATGGAGTTCATGCTATATCCCTCATTATACACATGCTACATTTATTCACTGGATGTGCAAATCTGGAGATATACAGGGTGTTCCATATTCGTGGGTCACTTTTTGATAACTGATATCGCCCAATAGCAGTTATTTTTTGTAGCTTATTGTGCCCCTATAACCACGTGTAGCACCCCCAGTGGGTCGAATATAGAAGCAGTTATAGAATGGGGCACATGGTTAGTGGCACAGCAAGCTACAACAAATAACTGCAATCGGTCGATATCAGTTATCAAAAAGTGACCCACGAATCTGGAACACCCTGTATTAATAAACTTGTGTATATTTATGATGCACAGCCAGTCGCTGATTTACTTAAGTGGATCATTTCGCAATATTACCCGTCAGGTACGTCGAATTTTACGTAACATTGCCGGACATGTCCAACTGTTTACAATATGCAATGGTGTAGTGTAACCTTACACGCCTCGTACATCGATACTGTGGAGTCACTGTCCTATTCAATTGAAGCCGTTACGAGCGGGAAAGGGTTCCCCGCGATGCCCAGAAGCGGGTTGCAAATGTTTGTCACGTGTAAATTAAGTGAGGGAATGGGCCTAAAATAAATATCTGTTTCCTTTCCACCAAGCTATTATCGGTACAGTCGCATTTGGATACTAAATTGTGAACAATGGCTTATTGCAGTGTTATAGGTTTCAAGAAATTGTCTTCAGCATGTGCTAGACGTACCGGAAAGATATCAGTAAACAGCCATGGAAATGTACCATCATGTTGCATTTTGTATTGGATAGAAGGGGTGGAATTTTTATTCCGGTCTTGCCTCAAAGAACAAAAGCTTATGCACGCTTAGGATGCTTTGCAGTTTGAAAGGAGTAGGCGTTACCCGCCAACCAGTTTGGGTTCGTGGAAAGAAGCCGTATGGTAAGCGTTCGTGTACTGTAATTTGTGTTGCATTGCACGGTGGTATGCCAGGGATGCTTAATTCTTCTTCAGCGGCAATTTGTCATTCACTTAAGCTGTATATAGTGTCACTTTTGATTTTGTTAGTGTGTTGACGAATGTATCGCCGTTGTACTAAGGGCACGAGTAGCATAGAGCCTATACTTGCAATACATTCGAAACTTGCAGGCCATGTCATAAGAAGGGAAGCATGTTATTAATTTATAGGCCTATTCAGCATATGTGCACATGTGTGATAGATTTGAAATGTACACCACTTCTTGTGTCCCGAGAGTCAGCGTAAATATGTACTGTTTTAAAATCCCGCAGATGTTGACCTCATGTTTTTTGCATGTGTGCGATAGGAGATATTGTGACTTATGAGATAATTTTTTTACCGTTCTGAGACAATACTGTAATAATAAAAATCCAGCACAGGTGCTAAGACTCGTCGCTGTTATATGGCCGTATACGTTCTTCTTATAGAAAGGCCGCTGTTATTATATAAGGAGCAGTTGGCGTTTGAGCCGTGATTGCTATAAGCAGTGAATACCAAGCCAGGAGCGTATGTTATAAGATTAAGTATGAACATGTTACTCTTAGGTCTATTGCATTAATGATAACGAGAATTTTGTCATAATAGTTTTTTTTTTTTTTCAAACCCGCCGTTTGGGCTGAATTTGTTTAGAGATGGCGCTGGCGGCTCCTCTTCAGACATTCACCAAAATGGAAAAGGGAGCAGTTACTTTGTTTCTTACACAGAAATGGACAAACACCATCTAAGTGCTGTACTGGAGAATACATGCGTGTATGTATAATTGTATATGCTTACGACTGGTGTAAAAAATTCCAGGTGCCATAGCTCTATATTCTACTGGCAAGGCTGTGGTCGCTTCATATGATCCTACCTCGTAAATAAAGGCTCGAACTGTCATTTTTTGAACAGCATATATTTTTTGCACACGCAGGCATTACGATTTATATCAGATTCAATGACAATCGGGTGTATGCCATTTTAAATTGCCTTTTCATTTAGGTAATCATATCCCGCACCCTTACTATTTCCAGTTCAGTCTGAGTAAAACCTACTCTTATATGCTGGTTGGCAATTTACGATGGAGTTGAACTTATTGGTGCAGGCGGTTATAGAATCGTATAGAAAAAATCACCTCCGAATTCAATCTGGGAATTCAGAATTTTTAAATGTTTAGCTGATGTCATGAATCCCAAACAGTTGAAGTTTGACGGGGAAGCTATCAATTTACAGAACGATTTGGAATAAAATGCATGAGTTTAAACTGTCTTGTCGGCACTTGCTCTTCAATCGCGTATGTATGGAGAAGACAATTGTTTCGCATTTTCCAGCATTCTATGCATATTGAACTACTAAACAACGTACAGGTACATAATTAATGATCGTAATAATGGCAAATCATGGTCATTTTGGCTTGATGAAAACAGTCGTGAAGCCTGTTCAATTGCGTGTCATGCTGCTTAAAGGATTACAGTTTATCTATAAGATCCTATGCTAGGTATTCTCCACATTTGGTACAGTCTCTACACAGAGTATAAACAGACTTATTCAACGGTGCTAAACATTCATAGAATGAAATACATGAGGCCGTTTGTGCTGTGCGGATCGTCGATGAACGCCCGTGAACGCCCGTGTGAGAATCTTGACTTCTCAGATATTTTGATCAACCTGAACAGCTAGGCCTGTATTTTTACGGACCGACATGTGCTGAGCAGTATAATCAATTGTCTGCGTACCTGTTTAAGTTCGGTTTGGATGTGCTGCGAGGCGGACGTGATCTGCGAGAAAAACAAAAGCCGGCTGATGGGGTTAGCGTAGTGGTCGTAGTGGTCGGTGGGTCTCGGAGGCGTAATTTCTACTGCACGGCCAGAAAGGCTCAGACACCCGCACTTTCATTCCCGACACTTTCCCCTTTCCAAGCAGATGATGTATACACACCCGCAGGGTTTTTTTTTTCTGTTCGACCCTGAGCATTTCAGTCAGGGTATCATGCGACCTGAACACCCAATTTTTTTTACCCCCCGGAAGTCTGCAGTTAATATCGAATTTAATGGATCCTGTAGTTAGGCCGAGTTCCTTTTGTGTTATTGATCATTATTGTGGTTCGCTGTATTTTCGGCATATAAAATGTGTTCATTTAGGTTTTATATTGCATTTTTTATAAGAACGACTATTGTACTACTATATGATAAAACTCCATTTTCACGAAAACGGCCAGGAAGTCAAAGGCTATAGTTTTTCAAAGGACTGGGACATAAATAATACAGGTGTCACTATTTTGTTGTGATCTTGACATATTTTGTTTTGATGTTTAACTCGCAATAATATTTGAGCCAACTGCAATGAACTAAACAGTGATGACTGGATAGTGTATAGATTCTGATCTTAACAATGCCACATTTTTGTGGGATTACAAGAAGCCTAATATATTGTATGACCATCAATATATTCCAACGTTAGTGGTTTTAGTATTTATGAAGAAGCGGGCCCTCGAAACCAGATACATCATCTTTGTAATTGCCTTTATTGTTGTTATCGCAATCCTGTTAAATGATTAGCCAATACGCTCATGTTAATAATGAAACTTCATGGAGGAAAGAGCACCACCCTCTATACGCTAAGTACATGTGCTGTTTCGGGCCTGGCTGCACCTTAATGAATTACTCTGACTAGTTTCCTTTGTATTCCAAATTACTTCATGGAATGAGGTTTGCAAAATTCATGCACCTATACTTGCAAAGTAGACGAGCACATGGAAATGCGAATTTGGAGGCTTCGTTTTCTCCGAACCAACAGAACAACTAGGATCTTGTTGTTGCCTGGTCTAGATTAATTTGCATAATTGCAGCAATTATCTTCTAAATTGGAGAGTATTGTAAGTTTCGGATCCGGTGGATAATTTTTTTCGCACTCGGGTAATTATGGTGACCTTCTGGCGGTTAACCGCAAATCAAGTATGAATAGGTGTACTTTATTCAAGAAATTAGGATCATTTGTCACAGGTTTTATTGTTCATCGATGGTTTGAAAAATTAAGTACCAGTAAGTTATGTGCATGAGTTAGAAACGTATAAGGTTCTGAAAATGCCGACGTGATTAATAAGTGCAGCCCTAATTATGGTTGCAATTTCCATACAACATTGATAAAACGTCAATTGTTGAAAAAAAAACCGTGCACATGTTTAGGTTTTGTTATTTTTCTAAAACCTGCTATACTTTTATTTGTAGTGTGCGAGGCACCGGTAACTCTTACCGTCATTTTTGTAAATATTGCTGTATATTGCTGCAAAATTAAAACGAAAGTCGAATCGGTGCATTTTTTAATTTATGAAAGTTACTTCTCCTGCTGAAGGTACTTTTTTTTAAAAATAAGGATAAAGCATGCGAAACTTGTACTCTTGTAAGCCTACCTTTTGTTTGTAGATTTGTAATATACTCCTAAGATTAAGATTAGTGCACTTATTGTTCACTTTATGCTTTGTAAACTGTTGCATGGGAAGTTATGCACCAGTTTTTTTTTTAAATGCATGACGTCAATGGTAAATCATACCTTTCTCCCTCTCAGGGTTTGTCACGCCAACCTCAATCCATTCTGCACCTTCTTTCAGCGTAACATCCTTTATGAATAGCCTATAGTTTTGTAACACATCCACCATGTATGCATTACTGCTGAAATTCTAGCGAGTGATATGCAATAACTCTTGAAAGTTTGCATGCATTCTGATCGGTGTGACAATACATATGTAGTATTTGCTCAGATTTCACACTGAATTAATTTATAGACATTCAGAGACATTATTTTAATGTATGTTATTTGTTGTGTATCATATGATAACGTAAAGGCTGACTCTGGCCTAACAGATTTTAGAAACACTGGAAGAATCCTAATATGTTTAGTATTGTTACATGTACTCAAAAAGGATTTTTTTTTGTCGTTTCCGGGAGTGTGTGTGATGTGGGGGTGGCGTGGGGAGTTTGGAAGGTGGACGGGGAAGGATGCAGGGTGGTGGGAGAGGGAATAGGGTGGGGGAAGGGGGGTAGTAGCGTGAATGAGCGGCGGGGCGTAATGAGGGGTCTGGGACGAGGTGGGGGAGGTTAGAGGAGGGGGCCGGCGCCGGTCTGGGCGGCGCCATATCCACCCCCCTCTCCCTCCCCATCCTCCCAGCCAACCCACCCACCTCCTCACCTCAACCACCTTCTCTCTAATTACTCAACTTTCTCACCTGTCCGCGGCGTCCCGATGGCGCTGGGGTCGCTGGAATATTATTTCATACCGGCCGCCAGGTGGAACCATTATTCAGCTACATTTTTCGTGGAGCTACTTTTAAAATTCAACACGAAGGCTTGACTCTACCTGTGCTGATTAGGAGCACTGGTTTTAAACCAGTGTGCTGGGTACCCCTCAAATGGCAGACTACTGATGGTAATGGGGAAAATGGAAGGAAAACTCCTGGTCCTACTAAAGTGTGCACCTGCATACCGGCATGCTTACTCTCTCTGGTACATTCCAATTTGTTCCAATATGGTTTGATGTCAACTTGATGCCATTGTTGTTATCGGTTGCTTAATGTAGACAACAGTGGTAACGTTATTCTGACCCTGAATAAATGTATTATTTTCCTTGGATACTGTTGCTTACCACTTGCAGCGTATCGTCATATCAGAATGAGTATTCCCTCAGGAAAAAGAGTATTGATAGCATACTCGTATACCGTGTGATCAGTAATTACCTGAATTTCGTCTGGTAGGGCGAGCCCTAATCTATTGTAAAGACGAAAATGCTCGACGACATTTTTCGGGTAATTACGAAGTTTTATTAAGAGACTTAATTACCGGTACGTCATTCAGGAGTAATGAATTTTATTCTGTTGGCGTTGGCTGTAAGAAAATATCCTGCAATGTAGATCACCCGTTTAGCAGAGGTGCTAGGTGTGTGGTAGATAACATACGGGCATAAATTTGATGCAAACTTTTACAGGGAATTAATTTAAGTTACTGTACCTACATAAGTGTCACTTGGTCTACAGAGTCTCGTTACTAAGGTAAGGGGTTTAAAAGACAGGGTAATCCGTAAATATCCTAACAGATATGTGTCTCTCCATCACACGACCTCGCCTTTACAATATACTGTAGATTTTAATTTAAATTGCAGTTACGTTAGGTATAGGAGGCTGTTGTCGAGGGGACAAAAGTATTGTTTGATGTTCAGTAAAACAGGACTGCATACATTTTGTTACAACACGTGGATATCAGGGCTGCGGTCTTCATTCGGACTTAACGTTAGTCAAGACATGCGGTGAATAATTCAGTGATGCTTGTGACATGCGAGTGGCCACGTAGTATGCTGACATAGGCAACATAATTATATGTGACGTGAAGTCGATGACATCGCAATTGCTCCCAAATTCTCAGAGCGAGTGCATCTTTTGTGGACGAACGAAAGTGTCACGTGTCGGCCTATGTTCTATTATGTAAGACCAGCAAAATTACGAGCAATTTCCATGAAAGGATCTGGTTTCCCATGACCCGTCGACGTCCTCGTAACCTTTCAGGGCACGAGCTTTTAAATTTTAAAGCCGAAGCAAGGCGACTTTGTTATACTGCTCTGCCCAAGACTATTGTTACTTTGACATCTGGGGCTATCAGAGAACTTTACACTCTGACAATATGCACATGGGATGTCAAATTGGCAGCATGGACGGTAGTGGCATGTATGCAGGGTTTCTCAAATATCAGTATGGAAACGTACGGCTTGTTACTATTGCAGAATGACATTATTGATAGAGATATTGTTATTTCATTTGACTCGTTAATTTTTCTGACTAAAATAACTTGTCATAAAACGCTAATTGCAACTGTGTGAATAATAAGATATCTTATAATGGAAGTGGTAAATAAGACATCTGTTCTGACACCTACTAATTAGTTAGTAGAAGCTCATCTCAGTTCAGTGTTAGATGACATGTTAAGCAAAAAAAAAAAAAAAAGTGGGCATCCCTTTCTCACCTACTGTACCATTTGTGATGTTTTATAATGGGTAGAAAATCCAACTCCAGTTTCACCCTAATGAGATTGATCCGTTGTTGTGCCATTGCGAGCGTGTGTGCATAAAAAATGAGAACTGGTGCTAAGTTGAGTTAGTTGTTGGCGTCCGGAAAGGTGGGTGATGAAGGCTGGAAACAGGTGAGGAAGTAATACTTAAAGCCTTCTTTCCCGTCCGAGAGGCGTGGCTTGTCATTAAGTGAATCAACACTGGAGGAGTAATTACACACCTTTTTTTGGAGGCCTAGATGTAGGGGGATGAGGAAAAGAGGAGTGTGGGGGAGTGGGGGGATATTAATAGGTGGGAGTTATTATGGAGAAGTGACAGGATAAATGAAAGGAAGTGGGGCAGTGTGAATCAATAAGAAAGCGGGTAGTCTCGCGTGCTGAAAGAGGACAAAGGGTAGGAGGATTTCCTGGCCAAGCAAGAAAACGGGCTGGGGTTTGTTGGCAACATCCCTCACCTGCATTTGCCTTGCGAAACTGCATTGAAACCGAGGCTCTCTACAACCCATTTCCAGCACGCTACCACCACGCTCAATAGAGCCAGTGTCGCTTCACTAAGGCGAAATACAGTCATTGCAGCTGCTTGTGGACTCTGAAATATAGGTATTGCTTTGCAATAGGATTGTATTTAACCTGCTTGCCGTACGGTGCGGAAATACGGTGGCGACATTGTCTGGTTACAGATTTTTTCATGCATCGTGGGGTGTATTGATGATTTTGTAAACAGGGCATTTTCCAAAATGCTTTATATTGTTGATCCTCCCCCCTTTCTCTTGTTCACATACAGCACAAGTGTCATAATAGAATCATACCAAAAAAAGGCAAGATTAATCTCGCAATTTGTGGTACTTGAGTCAGTTGGCTCGTCAGGTTCACACTGTTTGGTCTGTGAAAATATGTTGAAGTTGGGGAATCACTGTGTGCATGCAAAGGTGTAAATGCAATTCTTTGTTCATACAAAGCGACGCTTCCATGTACTTGTACTGTATGACTCAATGTAGCAGAAGGGCATAGTATACTGCACCAACACTTGTTACTGGGGAAGTGTGGAAGAAGCCACTAACAATGACGATCGTAAAATTAAGTACGATTCTGTGCAACGGTGTCACGAAGATTCGCAGTTGATTATACGTCATGAAATGACAGCATTTGTTCCTGCATTATTAGTTACTTCCAGACCTGACTCAAACTATTTATTAGTGCGAAGTTCTCGTGGTACAGTACCTTGCTTTTTATTCAGTATTGTTGCTCTTCATGAACATTCACTGAACTACTGTGTGTATGAAGAAATATGGTTTTGGACAAACATACCCTGGCATTATACAGCTATCAGCATACTATCAAAGGGAAGGTTAAGAAAAATAATTTATACGTTGATCTAGTGTGGGCAGTTTCATAATGCGGAATAGGCGAAGAGAAGTTTGTCGGAAACTGTAGCATTTTTATTGCCCACGACATCAGGAAGAATATTTACATGATGAACACAACCAGAACATTACAGACAGCGGGGAGTCTGAAGTTGTACCGACATAATATTTTCTCAATTTCCAGTTGTTAACACGAGCAAAAGCTAATTTCCCCCATGTCCCCTAACCAAGGAGATGTATACGGTAGTTTGTTCGTAATTCTGGCCTCGGAATAGGCCAAGGAATTGTCCTCTACTTGAATCCCCACATAAGGGAATCACTCTTCCTATAGTACTATATAGGATCCATCTTTGTTTCACATACCGCTGTGGTGTTGTCTGATCAAGTTGATTTTCCACTTCTCACAACCAAATTAACTAAATTAAAGGGGTTAACCGCACATATTTTAAGAGTCGCAGGATAAGTGGTATAGAGAAGTTGGTTCGGATAAAAAATAGAAAAATGATTCTCTTACTGTTATCACGCAAATACATATAAAACATACTTGACCATTATTATTTATGTAGTTCTATACAAAATATTTCATTTCAGTCTTTCTACGAGTAATTTGTAAAAATACATTTTAAAGCTTATCAGTTATCAGTCACACATGTGTTCCATGTCTTATATTTGATTAATTTGAAAATGTCGAAGGTTTTTGAGTAGTGAGTTTCAGCTGTTTAGATATGATGTGTTGATCGCGAATTTTACTTCCACACTTTCTGAAGCGCTCGGTTTGAAGCCACCAGGCGCAGCCTAGCCGATGCAATTTCTTTATTCGTTCGCCTATGTTGGGAGCACAGGTTGGGTGTACGGCAAGTACAGTACATTAGAGTGCTCATAACGTAAGAACCGTTTGGACCAAGGTTTGAACATTACAAAACGCTTCAAAGAATTTATCCCCAAACAAACCACATGGAAGCATGATGGCAGATATATATTATAAACGCCTTTAGATATTCTAGGCCTATACTACTGCACCCAAGTACCATGTTGATTGAGGCATTATTTATGCAATGGCACTAGATTTTGTAAATCTGTGGAGCGTACGACGCAAAGCCTGTAGTCTAACATCACTATAGATGAGACTGTCGTCTGCTAACTTAATTTTCTGAAATGGCGATATACAAGTAGTAATATATTATGTACAAGTCACTTGGAGGTGTTGTATAGGTCTGGACCATTTTCTGTCCTGTATGTTGGCGGATGCCCAAAGATGCCCCACTTAAATGGCTGGGGTTTTTGAGTAATACCAGCAGGCATTGTCGTGGTTCCTTCTTGAGTAGTTCAAGAGGAGCATCCTTGAGCATCCTCCATCATAGTGCAAACCTTGGACATAGGGATTCACATATTTTCACATCCCAGAAAAGTTTTGGTGGGCGGCAGAATAAGGAATGACGAAGAGAAGAAGGCTTTAGGTGTAGTGGCAGGCGTGCTGGATGCAGACATACATAACCTTTGACACGAAAAAAATGCTTCTATTTGCTCCAGAATAGTTACATGGTCATAAATATAGTAGCCTACTCAGGAGTGAAGTGTCTGGAGAAGAAGAAACAAAATAAGCAGGCAAATTTGATGTAGGTACTTATAGCATTATCATTTTAGCTTGGGCTTGTTGGTCTAGAATAGGCTGTGGGTAAGACAAAATGCAAAGTTACAGTGTATACACATGGTCAAAAACTGAAAAATACATTTATTTTACTTGCCTGTCATTCATCGTAGGTGTTAAAGATGGATAAATAACTGATGGATCCATCATTCAAGTTGACGTGAAGCCTAAATACTGTACAGGGTGGCCACGAATAAGGGTTACATGTTTGATGAGCAATCCCTATTAATATAAACGAGAGTGGATGTACTACATCCGCGAGCATAAAGATGGAGACGGCAGGCCCTCACCTTCGGCAGGCGGCTTTGCCAATCTCAGCTATTACGGTACCAAATATACTGTCATAAATACACGAACACACGCCTGAAGTAGGTAACTCGGTCCAAAAAGAGTTCATTAATTTGAGTCGGATAAAGAAAGGTCAGAAAAGGGCCTGCTGTGCCGTCTCCATCTTTATGCTCGCGGGGGTACATAATTATGTTTGTATGTCACGCCTATTTAACCCACTTTCAGAGTATAGAGAGCGCTGAAATTTGTCATATACCCATGTCTTACCTTTCGGTGATACCTGGAAAAGTCTGAAAACCCTGAATATTTGGCAACAAAACGAGTTATGAACTAACTTCCGTATTTAGTGCACTTTCGTGGCCACACTGCAGTGCTACCCTGCTGTGTACACGTTGCTAGGAGAGGTTTCTACAGGGTGTCCCACAAGTCTGGAACCATAGGTAATTATTGTATTGTAGGATTGCATTGTTGGTTTCTAACAAGTTGTGCCAACTTGCACTTTGTTGACAGTCAGAAAAGGTTGAGCACAGTTGGCAAAACTTGAAACCAACAATCCAGTCCTACAGTACAGGAATGACCTACGGTTCCAGAATTGCGTGGGACACCCTGAATGTGGAATTCACCAAATATTGCTATCTGACCATGGCCTTGAAGATATTGGTGAGGAAAGGGAACTATTTCTGGTTGGAAAAGGAAGAGACGAGACGGCTTGCAGGGGGGTCAAGAAGATTGTGACTCATGATTCATAGGTGCCCTGCCTTCAAGTTCAGTTTCAGTTTTAAAATGTCGGGGAAGAGGAAGGGGTTGACCCAGGTTCAACGTGCCCGTGTCATGGCCGATGGTCCAATAGAGCTGGCAAAAGTAATATCACAAAACCGGTGTGGCAAAATTTAGTGCTTCAAATGGATGGCTGGAAAGTCTCCGCAACAGGCACATAATTTCATGGAGAACAGTGCGTGATGGTGATGCAAGTGAATCTCAAAGTAGAATATTGCATAGAGTCAGGAAAACATACGTATAATGCATACCGATTTTCCAACTTGGGTCAACTTGGGCACCATTCAAGTCGATGCAAGCTTGAAGTCTTATATTTTGAGAAATGGGCCGTATACAGTATACGCTCCCCGAACCTACTGACCTTTTTCTTTGCGGATATTTAAAAAAATAAAATTCAAGTGTACAAGCATGCCAAATCATTCAAAACGTGACTTGACTCGTCTGCCCAGTTATTATTGAGGCGTTTAATTATTCAATTCCTGTGGTGATCAACATAATAGCATGAGAGAAGGGCAAAATAAGACTTCAAGCTTGCATCTACTTGAATGGTGCCCAAGTTGACCTAAGTTGACCCAGGTTGGAAATTCTGTATGCATTATGTTTTCCTGACTCCATTTGCTTTCATTAAATTTTCTTGATGACTTATTGCTCATCAAACATGTGCCCCGTACTTCGTGGCCACCCACAGATGCAGTAGGTAACGAGTCGTAAAGTGGTTCGTGATGACAAGTGTGACAGTACTGCAGTCAGTCAAGAATAGTTGACATTACAGCAGGCTGCAAGCCCTCGGAAACAGATCGGGTAAAATTCTTGTTCGAGTTTGAGCCACCGGGCAAGAAGGGTTGCTTGCTCACAGGATCCATGATGGATTTGCTCCTGCCGCGCACCGAAGAATCGGAAACGGAGCACAAGAACAGTGTAGCGTATTTCTTAAAGATGTGTGCACTTAATGTACTTAGAGTACTTATGTGTACTTAATATGCAGACATACATAGCATAATTTATTTTCGTTGAGAATAAATACAATAGTGAGAAGCGAAGGAAGCTGTCTTATACTGTAGTTATTTAGGGTATAGGTCTTGGTTGGCCTATACCTTTGTCACCCTGTCAGATCTTTTGAGTTCTGAAACTACTCTTTCATACAGGGACATTTCTGCCATGCAAAGTATATGACTGGCCATATAGGTTGTACAAAGTTTGTTCACCTTGTCAAAAACATGTATAGGCAGTATAATTTTCAAGGAGAGACAAGCCAAAAAGGGAACAGGTCCGGTACGTTGACTGCATGCTATTATCTGAGTTGGAGCTTTATGGCTGACAGATGGATTATTGGGATGGTTTGATGGGTCATGAAAGTCGTCGCGTGGTAGTCTGAAACAAAGGCTTCAACTTTTAAAATGTCATGTATTATCCCTATACGCCATTTTGCATGCAGAAGTGGTGTTAGGCACAGGAGAATGAGGCTGTTCTTACCTTTCACATTCCACGGACCGTATGTTATGATAGTGGTTATTGTAGATAGCCTATTAGTGTAAGCACAGTTCATTTAACCCGTGCAATATTGTACGTTGACTAAAGGATCGAGAGAACGAGTTTATTTCTTTGGGGAATAACCCTCGCATGAATAACTCAGAAGCAATGATATGGGAGGTGTGCGTTAGTGAAATCTAAACACAGAGTTCATGACTCGTTCGCCATTTTCCAAACGGATACAAATGAAAATCCTCCTCCTAGACCAAACAGAAATTATCTTACGGAAAGGTTCTACTCAATTCAGCGTCTGTTACAGTCATATTTTACTGTATTTTATTATCGGCCTTGTATATTATCTTATCATTATGTACTGCATTAATTATAAGAGAATGAGTGTCACATGAAAAATGACGAACACTTTAAGTGAGTGGCAGTATCCTCCTTTCAAAGGGAATATCACCGCAAACCGTCTTATTAAATTTTGGTGCAAAAACCTTAATCTGCGATCGTAAATATAAAGAACCATCACCTTGCGCCCTGTCGTGAGGGGAGTTTATTATTATTAAATTTTCAGCCCGTGTTTTCTGTCGGCGAGGTAATTACTCCACAACACGGGGCCAGTATTTATGACACTGCTATACATCCTTTAGTTCCGGTAGTTATTTTGTGCCTCATTATTATTATTATTACTTGTTCTTAGAACTTACGATTTAAAAACAGCAACAGCTCGTTACTTGAAGCCAAGAACTAAAACTCATATAAGATGGCGGATAGCAAAGCGCACATCCAATTGGGTTGATCAAACCCGGGACTAATCACTAAGACTTGATTGATGAGAACATCGAGACATCCAAATTCTCAAGCTTGTCAAAGGCTGCCTAATAACGAGCTAATCGACAGACGCAAGATGAACTACACTAATAGCTAGGCGGCAGCCACCCGGTAGCAGTAATTTAATCTGGCAAATGACCAATTGATGCGGATTTCCTAACCCTTTGCATCTAATTTCCTGTCAGGGAAAAGCAACTTAGCAGCAGCACAGTAGTCAAAACTCCGGAGCCCATTTCCCATACCCGTAATAAGGAATCAAGGAGCATATCCAAGTCCCTTCCCCACTGTCGCCTATTTCCTTTGACCACCAGCAGCTACTCCCTTCTTCGTCTCTTTTTTGTGCACCGGAGGGTTGATCTGTTCTCAGAAACCAATTTCCAGCCTTTGTCAGTGTTCGAACTCACATAGTTCGGAAACCGCTATAGAAGGGCAGGCAACATCAATATTAATATGTTTCGCTGGTACAGGGTGATTCTTGTAAAACCGAACCCTAAAATTGTGTTATATTTCGTAAACTTATTGACGAAAAGCAACGAAATTTTCATGACACGTATACCTCCAATGATGTTGAGCATGACATTTACAGCAAGTGCTGGAAGTGGCCGCCATGTTATGCGAAGCACATGTATTAAAACGCGGCGGTGCATGCTGTTGTCTAGAAGAGCGCGTCCCAATGTTGTGGATTTCATTAGTAATGTTTTCTGTAAGGCTTGAATCGTATGTGGCTTGTTCCTGTACACCCTTTCCTTCAAGATACCCCCGAAAAAATAAGTTTGGGCTCGTGATGTCACAGATTATTTTGGGAATGACTTACTACAGGGTGCGGAAATTTATGGTATACCGTCTCTTTGGAAAATGTTAAGAGGGGTTCTAGACGATCACTTGATGGTCGCATCATGGGGTGTCCACAGCATATAGTTACCGAGATAATATGCTTCAAACACAAGGTATAAAATATCCCACGACGATTGTTGGTGTCCCAAATCCCGGAGGTTTGAGTTTGCATAATTTGCTGTGATGTCATTTGCTCAACAACGTTGGAGGTACATGTCATAAAAATTGGATATATTTTCGTCCACTTATTACGAGATATAAGGAAATTTTAGGATTCGGTTCTATGAGAATCACACTTTAATTCAGTCGAGATTATTTCTTAATTATTATTCTATCTGTCAGTCTGTCGTAATATACTGTGGTATATATAGTGAAGTTTCATGTAACATGCAGACTCAGCAGGGAGGACGGTTACCATTCTATAGTAAATATTCACAATACCCGACATGTATAGCTAACATGTAAAGTGAACAAAGGCATGGGGGATCACAGCTGCTTGGTAAGAAAGAGCGATAACACTCAAATTCGGTGCCCATTACGTTCCTTACCGGAAGAAGGAGAAAATAATAGCCAATTTTGTGCCTGATGAATTTAAGGCGGCACACACATTAGTTCATGGGGTACCCATCTGCCTTAAGAACACTCGTGAAATGTGGTGAATGAAATTGTAGCATGTTAAGTATTGTTTCGCTGTGGATAATAGTAGTCAATAATGCACCTATATTGCGGCCCATGTGGTTTTGGATATGTGCAGCATACGTGGTTTGGGGGGTGGAATAATCAGAAGGATGGCCCTCTTATTATCCCTGGCTACGACGCAACGGGGATATACGATATCGCATCAATAAATACAAACTCTTGACTCTTGTATATTCCATTGTTGTTGGCATGTATATCATTGTAGTCGATTGTTTGGTAAACAGATGATAAGACCACCCAAACTTTAAATACATTTGCCTATTTACGCATAATGCTTCAATGTCCCTGTCAAAAAATGAGCAACACTACCTCAGTTAACCATATTCCCTATTTACAAATCAGTAACTGCAATCTAAATAATTGCCTTTAGACTCGTACACGAATAGCCTTCTGATCATGGAAATTGCTCAAATCAAAACCCATATAAATTCACAGAAATTACGTGACTTCGCATCACAGCTTTTCCCTAAAACGAGCTGCCTGCGATAACGGCATTGCTTCCTCGTTAACTCATGCGACCGTACATCAAATCTGCAACACTGGTCAGCAGGTGCTACCAGAATAGAAATAATATATATGTAAGTTACATAATAACCTTATTAAGAATTGAAGGGTTTGGTGGAAACAGTGTAAGTCCAGCACTTTTGTTACTTTCGAGAAAACGAATAAAAGTTGAATTCCCGGAATATTTCAAAAATGTTTATAATGACAATTTTTTGTTGAATAGGATGATACCAAAGTCAACATGCACCAGAATATTAAGTTTGTGCGATGCACATTACACATTCTACAGTAGAGTATAATGTGAACAAGTCTTGCTTTTGCACCGAATGAGAATCAAACATGTCCAAATAAATTATTTTTGTGTGTATGTTATGAGCATGGACAATCTTTTTTCTCCATTATAGGCATACATAGTGTTACAAACTCATCACTTAATTCATCATCAGATATTCAGGCTCCTCATCACTCTGTTTAGCCATACTGCAGCTCTTTAGTGACTTATACTAATGTGGCATTCCACGTCAATTGTAGGACCACTTTTCCGACAAATATTTTTCGATTTCGACCAAAATTCATGGGTTTGTAGTAGTCGTCGTTGTATGTAAAGAACCGACATTTCGTCTCTCTGTGACACGTGGTTGCGAAACTACAGGGTGTATAATTGCGATTTTTCACTCATTTGATGCGGTCAGGGCTTGTAATGGAGGCCCGTAACCTCTGAACCCCTCAAGTGAATCCAAATCTGATACGTGATTTTGGAAGCTCTTTTAAAGGCCTTTAATAATATCGCATTGAAAATAGCCGAGATAAAATCTTTCAATTGCAGGATGGCGGCGAAATTTCGATCTTAATATAACTCAAAGTTCGCTACTTTTGGGATTTTTTTAAATATACTTTGCAAAGATAAAACTGCTTTGGGTTACAAATCTTTTTTAAACACGTAAATGTGTATGGTCTGGTGGGTATTGCAGAAAACAACCTGCATTAGGCCTATGCCAAACAGAGGTGTCTATTACATTTTGTGTCGGAATAAGCGTGCTTAAAAATGGAATTAAACTGCTCTAAGATGTCGGAGAGAATGTTAACATCGGTTCACAGTCGTAAAGGCATCACATCAGTACCGGTATTCTATTCGAGGTCATTGTCACATTAAAAACTCGACAATATGGAATCATTCATTGCAATGTTAGTCTTCGCATTCAGGGACTTCAGGAACTTGACTGACAGTGTGAGAGATGTTTGGATGAATATACAGGGTGTATCTGAACTCAGTGCCCCGACGTATATGACTGTCTTCCTAGCCACCAGAGGATCAACTTATGTAGAGGAGTCATTATGTCTGGGCAGCCTCATTACTGAGGTACACTCTTTAGCGATTTTTGCCTAATCGCTCCTTGTGACTTATAAATATAATTTTCTGGCGTAACTAGCCAAAGAGGCCTTACCACCTGTGGGCAACAAACCAACAAAGTCCCGCCCCCAGACCTTCCAGAGCCTTCTGACTGGGGGAGAGTTCGATGGGTGGCCTAACCGACAGGATATTTTGTACTACATGTTTGCGGCCAATTATCTCCGTAATGCGGCGGCCAAACATAATGACTCCTATACTTAAATCTATCCTCTGGTGGCTTGGAAGGCAGTCATATACGTCGGGACACTGAGTTCAGATACACCCTGTATACACTATTCGTGATATGCTGATATCCAATGTAACATTTTCTTCAATGCACCTGGACTTGACCGACGGAATCACTGGATATTTCTGACGTGTAGAAGCAAAAGCCTTTACTTCCGGGAAAATTACTACGAGTGTGATGTTTACTGCTCCGACAAACCTGTGGACACAGCAAGATGCAAAACACCACATTCAGTGCTCACAATCAGAATCAGGAAAATTTATTGTACTATATTATAAATTGTGCTGGTTGGTATTTAAATGTGTTTCAGTATATTGACTCGCCCCATGCTGCCATCCACATTACAAGTTGTGTAAATTGGATAAATATACAACAAAAGCCGCTTGCTCTCGGTGTGCAGCCAATTTACAGACATTCTTTACTGTAAACTATAAAGGGTTTCTTCAATTTTCGATTGTTGCCATACCAATGCGGTACACTATTCTGGCACATTACAATATCGACAACGCCATCGTGTCCGAAAGATTTAGGCGAGAGAGATACGCAGTGTATTGCAGGAGTAAAGGTGCAATGTGGGTTGCTAGACTCAAAGGGGCATCTTTATTGCGTCGTCAACAATAGAGGCCCTGCACCTAACATTCAGTGTATGTCAGGTGTGTCAGGTAAGGGAAGCGACTGAGGGATGAATGCCCGAGTAATAAGATACACCTTGCATACATCTAGGCGCGGCGTGGTGTATACAATCATGGTGTCATTAATGTGTGAAGTTGTTTTTTTCTTGTATATAGTTGGGTTTGGCATATAATTACTGTATAGGTAGAGTTAATATCAAAAGGAACTAGAGCGTTTCCTTGTGCAATAAGAATGTGTCAGTACGTTAAAGGTCATTCTACTTGGAAGTCAAGCCCCATTGGAAGTATATGCACAAATAATAAATGACAATAAGCAGAGAGTTGCTGGAATGGCCGTGGCATTAGGGCTATAGAGGGAAACTCTGTCAGCTGAGACCACTTCGTGAGGAAAATGGGTGGATAGGAACGAATAAGTCGCCTAGAATAACCGAGCTGCAATTGGCCGATGGGCATGTTGGGTCTTTATGGATTTGTACCACCTGACCTTCCAAGCACCAACTGTCGCCTTTCCCTTCCCCCTACCTCCCCTTTGTACAGTTTTTGCCAAACCACGCCCACTTAATATACTGCTGTATAACCCCCCACGTCCACACTACCGGGTAAATATTACATGCGGTGGACGCAAACAGGTCGAAAAGTATTATGCATTATTATGTTAATTGCTCGCACATTTCCTGGCGAAATTCTCGGACAATGCAATTAAGTCATCGGCGTGGAAAGACTACAATTATTTGCATTGTGGCAGCCATGCTTTGTTCATCAGCGCGAGGTGAGAAAATTTCACGTAATTTAGGTAGGCGGTATAGGCATCTGCCTAAAATACAAATGAGAATGGGTGGAAGAAAGTGGTCGGAAATTAGAGAGTAGGATATCCGTCACAATGAAGCGAGATGCTCTTTATACTTCACTTATTTCCCACTTATCTGGCCTGATAGTAATAGGGTTCGTCGGAATGCTGCCATGCTGGTCAAGTAAAGTTTATACATGCTATACCAGATGCAATGATGTTGCGTAATTCAACCATCATATTGGTTGGGAATGCAGGATGTGCCACACGCAGTTGTTTTTTGTCCCAGGTATATATTAGAGGGCCGTATAGTTCAAGTACAAACATTTATTATCGGAAATCAACGGTAATAATTTTACGTAGGGCATGAGAAAAAAAGTGGTGAAGAATTTGAGAGGGTAAGAAATAGGTAGGGGGCTTATGGGTCTGCATGAGGTTCGGCGTCACACACAACCTTTGAAAGCGGATTCCGCCATCATGATGGATGATTCCGTTGCATGATCCGCCCGCTTCCATTCTGATTGTTTTTCGTGTCCAGCCCTGAGATAAGTGGCCCCGAGGAACTCTGACAGCCCTCCCCAAATGATAGATAGAGAGATAGATGTAGCCAAGGCGTCCTATGGGGTGGCCAGACTCGAAATGGGTAGCCTATGCCGGCTGGTCCGGAAAAATCAAGGGGTAAAAACATAGCCATTTGGGGCCGCGTGTGATATGGCCAAGTTATGGGCATTGTCAGGACCACAGCCGTATCTCCCCATGTTGGGAGGGGCTTCAGATCGACCTCCTACTCCTTCCCTTTCCCTTTTCCACTGAACGTTCTGTCAGTTATCATGTCGGGTCAACCTCCAAAAATGTGTATTCTGTGTTTGTATAGATTATGTATGTCATTTTGATGGAGAATGAACAAAGCGGATAAGTGCCACTCCAGAACTTTTATTTATCAGTTAAAAATAAAAAAGCAATTTTGTGATATTACATGGTATCAGTATAAGAGGAGAAAAACGTCGCGTTATCACCACCAACTCTAGGCTTTTAATGTAAATGACTGTTATTAAAGTCTTGCCATTTTTCTGTTATTTAATTAAGTGTGCACTTAATTTCCAATGCAAATACTGATCATGGCCCATGTTTGTTCTTTCAATGAATTTCAGGGGGTTTCGACGACGACGATGTGACTCATGTGGAAGGGGAGGTGAATCCGGTGCGAGATCTCGATATCATATGCGAGGAACTTCGGCTGAAGGATCTGGAATATCTGCTAGCCCAGATGGACAAGCTAGAGAGGGGCGTTTTGCGAGGAGGTGACAAGAAGATGAAACCGGAATTTGTAAGTTGATTTACTGCTAAAATCGTACAATGTACAGGAT
The DNA here is from genome assembly GCA_000934665.2 of Catajapyx aquilonaris. NCBI lineage: Eukaryota > Metazoa > Arthropoda > Diplura > Dicellurata > Japygidae > Catajapyx > Catajapyx aquilonaris. The sequence continues at coordinate 51,333 of JYFJ02002615.1, forward strand.
TCACATGAAAATTTGCGTGGTTTGAGATTGACCATGGACCTCTTCGATACTGGGTGTCCAGTTGCGTAGAATTGCCCGCATTTTCCAAGTAATTTATTTTGACACTTTACATTTTCCATGCATGTCGATTTTATAACATATTGGCGCAGCTGCGATGTTTAGCATGAATAGGGTGAGTCAAAGAATATTTGTTGATTATTTACCGTAATATACATGTGTCGCCGTGCAGGTTTTTTGCGCGTATATTTTTACGAGTCATAAGCAGAATGGTATGAAAGTAATAACTTCAGTTGTTTTTTTCTTTCTTTGCTGGAGTAAATAAATCACGGGGTTATGCTCTGACATGAAACATGTGTTTGGAAGCAAAGGTGAAAGCCTGGGAATCAAGAAGGACAATAGTGTCTGGAGAAAAGGAGGAGAACACTTACCGTACTTAAACGCTGCTAATTGGTAAAAACCATCTGTCGGCTTCAGGCGGTGTAATTATCCTTAGAGAGAGGCGCCTGGACGTGAATCTGAATGACAGCTGCAATCAGCGGTACCTTCATTGTGCTCTTTTTTTCACACATGTAAACTTCTGCATCAGCGAAGCACCCTTTCTCCTTTCATTTTTTTTTTTTTGCGCTAAATCATATAACGTGTATCATGTGTGAACAAGAAATAACATATCCCAGAGATATTAAACTAAGTAGGCCTACGTATCTGGAATGGCTATTGTATTGAGTCAGTACCTGACAAGGGATGGATGTTTAACTAGAGAGCTAGGATGTTTTATAATGATTCCGACAAACTTTTAGGGTGAGTTGCTGGGCACAGCCAGGTGAATCACTTATGAGTGAAACCAGGGTGCCATTTTGTTTTCGCAACCTTGTTGTACCAAGAAAATTAGCATCAAACAAAGAGTGTAGGCCCTACTATACAGTGTGGTCACGAATTAGTCTGCCAAAATGATACGGGTGGTATGGGGATGCGTATGGTAAAGGCATGGCATGGGCCTGAAAGGCCGGCGACGCTACGTCTAGGTATCTATATAGGAGATGTCGACCTTTGACATCGAGAATGTCCATCCTGACAAGTGTGGACACCCCCGTGCATGCCTCCATTGCTGGTTGCCGGTTCCAGGCGATCGCAGCACGTCTACACAATTGCCTGACCCCGGCAACCAGCGATGCAGGGATGCACGGAGGTATCTATACTTGTCAGGATGGACATCGTTGACGTCAACGTCGTCACCGGCCTTTCGGGCCCATACTCATTCGATGCTCACCCGCTACCATCCGTATCATTTTGGCAGACGAATTAGTGACCACCCTGTATACCATCTCCTCCTGTAGGTCGCTGATACAGCTGCGACACTTTGTCACTTCCGATGCGTGCAATGGATACATGGAGTAGGCATATAGCTTATATCATATACGTAATGTTTTTCACAAATTTACACATAGCTAGGCATAACGGGCATGGCCGGTCCAAATAAAATCCCATGTAATATAGCTAGGCAATGCATGATTTATCTAGGAAGTGACAGCTTTGTTCTAATTTCTCATTAATTAAGCTAACCTATTCATGTCGTCTTGTCAAATTATTATTTTTGGTGAAGATAGGGGGAAGCTATAGCAGGCCTGATTTCATAGCTTTGAAGTCGAATGAGTGGCAACTTGAGATGTTTTGTAAAGGTGGCGGATAATAATTAGAAGGCCACCTTACTATAAGTGCAGTCTTTTGCTAATTGAAAGACTTGGGCCTATACACAAGAAATCTCCAATAAACTTCATGCGATGCACAAAAGGTCCATACCTATATAGTGAGTGAGATGCGAACCTCACAGACTTGATAATGAATAGGCCTGTGCCTTCTGCGTTCAGAGTTGCAAGTAGCACATTATACTTAACATTGTTTACGCTGACAAAAAATTCCGGATCCTTTCAACTCCTTTGTGAGTATGTGGGTGATACGAATGGTACAACGCGTTTAGTTGGCACCATATTAGAGCTGTCAACTCTGACAGCGTATACGGCGGTTGAGGTAATACATGATGGGTCACCAATTCCCATCACACATGCATGCTGTATAATTATGTAGTGTTAGTGTTGTTGCTGTTTGTTCTTCGACCTGTTTTATGCCAGAAGCCCTAACGCAAAAATATTTAATGTCGTATATTATTGTGCTGCAGACTGATCACAAGTCTTGTGCACATCGTTCTATTCATGACCAGTATGGTTTGTCGGGCGTATAAATAAGCCTATTTTTTGTCAGACAAACGTTTATATGTAAATAATATTTATTTTTTCTGAGAACATCACGCAATTATTGATGGCATACAGAATGAGGACTCTTGGCCATCGTTCACGCAGCATATCCTTAGCGGGTTTTTAATGCCGTGTGTACTGAAAATAATCGATCTGACATGGCGCGATTTGGAGTAATTGCTGTAACGTTTTGGGGATCACTTATTTATTAAGCCAACTGCGTCACGTAGGAATAATGGGTAGGATAATGACTACATTTGGTTCAGAGACTGTACGTGTGCGAGAAAATTGGGCGTTATACCGTCCATGTTTGCTATAGTTCTGTACTAATGTCACGTATTATCATGTGATCGACACAGAATTTCATGTATGAGAGATGCGAGTGATTGCCCCGTGGTCTTCGTTGCCTCTGCCTGGTGCAATTAAAAGTATACCGTATATATACTA
>JYFJ02002616.1:0-53816 GCA_000934665.2 Catajapyx aquilonaris
CCCCCCCCTGGATACGGCACTGCTTACAGAGCAATTAAGTAATGGGGCATCATGAAAAAAGCAGTTATTGTTTGGTGTTTGTCAAGTCATAATAATAGATAAATAATAAAGGATTTGCCATGCAGGACAACTGGTGAAGATGATGACTGGCAGAAAATGGCTGAGAGAATGCAAAAAGAAAAGTCAAATCCAGATACCTCCGATTCTGCTAAGGGATCAGATGTGAAGTAAGTATTATTCTCTCGACTTTGTTACAGAGGTACATTATTGGAAAGAAATTATTGATATCAAGTTGCTCCACAAACTCAGAAGTTCTAAGAACTATATTCCAAAGAAGTTTGTTTTTCACTTGCATTGAAAATTTCTGAACCTTTTTACGTGTTTTTCCCAGTACACATTATGCAGCTCAAAAATTTGACAACTTCTGAGGAAAAATAATCTCACATAAATTAGCAATTCTCAAGGTTGTATTGAGTAACCTCATTAGCACCTCTGCTGTCATTTGTGAGATAATATGGCGTGAATGTGTGTTGTGCTTATCATATTTCATTGTGAACCACGCACAAATATTTTACAGATATTCATCAGGTGGAGCAACAAAGGATTCATCCACTACATCAAAGACTTCTAAGAGTAGTTCTTCCAAGGGTTCTAATGGCAGCAAGTCTGCTGGCCAAGCTACTAGATATCGAGGAGGTAAAGAAAAAGCCTAATTATACATTGACTACATCCTCCCTGTGGTTTGAGGGTTTTGATTACAACAGAAACCACAGCCTATGGAGCCAGGAAGCTTGTAATTGTATAAGATATTGTAGAGGCCTGTGGGGAAGGCAGGTGATGTCAATGACTTATGTGTGACCTTTGACTAAGCATTATAATTGCATTATGTAGTTTTGAATGTGATAATACTAATTATAAATGTAATAACACAAAGTAATATTCTCATAATTAGTACAATATTATTATTTTAGGATGCTCTGACAAACCGGCTGATCCTTCCAACTCCAAAATGGTTTGCTCCCAGTACAGGTACATTTGATTATAACAATCTAAGGTTGCAAAGTACTCACTAGCAATGGTACATTGTTCTACTGTGAATTAAATGTTGTGTTGAATCTTATAGTGGATGCAGAGCAACCTGTGATCCAGATCATCAGTTCCCAAATGGAGAAGTAAGCTTGTTCATCGTGTGCCAAAATGGAGTGTGGGGTATAAGGGGATCAGAATGGAATGGAATCCCCCACTGCGAACGTGAGTTATTGATGTGTTTCTCTGGTGGTCATACTATTTTGGAAGGCTAATTCTTGGTGTTTACAGCTGTGTGCATGCCACCCTGCCAAAACAATGGGATCTGCGTTGTTCCTAATCAGTGTAACTGCCCTGAATCATTTGATGGACCTCAGTGCCAACATGAAAAGAACACACAGTGTATCACTGATGTTCCTAGGCCCCTCAATTCTGCGGTCCAGTGTGCTGGAACGTAAGTGTATAAATTGTATGACCAAGATGTTTATATATAACCATTGCCCCCTCTACGATACAGGATATGCACAGCATCGTGTTTTTCCCATCATGAGTTTCCGGGTGGCAGGAACCAAATAAGAATAGGATGCGTGAATGGTGATTGGATGGTGGTGGATCAGGAGTGGCCAACAGTTCCTGATTGCCAGCGTGAGTGTTATTTGTGCATTTTGGAATGCGTTATAAATACATTAATGACATTATGAGAGCATGATATTCAGGTATAGATCTTAATTTGAACCTCTGCCTGGTGTAGGCTACTGGATAACATGGCTTAACATGGAGTTGGCGTAAAGTGGGACATGCAGTTAGGGAATAAATGTAGGGTTGTGAGACATGGAAGTGATTGTCTGTGTACACAGTGCACAGAAACTGTCATTGTCATTGTAGTTGCACAGCATGTACTTTTAGAGTGCATTGTGGAGGTAAAGTGAATATTTGTACACACACTGCCCTTTGTCCAGGTTTGTGACATTAAGCAAATTCCTGATGTGAAAAGGAAAATTTTAAACTTCTTTGTAATAAATATGTCTCTCAGAAAGTCTGCACCACTCCCATAGGATTTTAGGGGGACTGAAGTTATTGTAATGGGAACTTTAAAAAAAAGTGATTGTAATTTGTAGCCTACTGAAGCCATTTTTAACCTGAAGTTGTGAATTACAGCTGTGTGTAATCCACCCTGTGAAAATGATGGTCGATGTCTGACCGGCAACACGTGCAACTGCCCATCTAAGTATAGGGGACCCCAGTGTCAATATCGTAAGTCCAAAACACTGCAATGCCGGTTCACAATGTATTACAAGCGTTATACTCTTTGTCATGAGTTACTTTGCCATGTATAGCTATCTCCAACTGCCAGCCACAGAAAATGAATTTCAATGGAGCTTACAACTGCTCTAGTCAAGGGGACTCTTTTGCCTGCTCTATTTACTGCCCTCCTGGAATGTATTTCGAACATCCTGCTTCCCATGTGTACCTGTGTGACTTTGCCATTGGGGAGTACTCTCCATCCCCAATTCCACAATGCATTGGTAAGTTTGCTCATGTCCTTCACACCATTCTTGGGTGTCACATACAGTTAGTGACTAAAATGAATGCTGTATTCCAGAACACATATATATCCCACCATCTGCAGATGTTGAGCCAGAGATTCCCACTGGTGACCAGACATGGGATAAAGAACCACAGGCTGGGTTTTGCTTAACTTGGGGAAGTAATCACTATTCCACTTTTGATGGGCGGCTCTACAGGTGAGATTCCTTTACATTATTTCAACCCAGGTGTACCCTGGCATTACACTGGATTATCCATTAGTATTTCCTGCTTCAAGTTTTGCTGGTGATGATAATTTTGTGCAGCCTTATAGCCTGTAGGTTTTCTATCTGTTACCTGTAAAATTCAGGAAGACTTGCTAATCATATCAGTAAATTTTAGCATTCGAAGATGTTTACTGAAGAATATATTAAATCCCTTGTACTTTCTTGAAAACAGCTTCAAGAGTTCTTGCCCATACACTCTAGTACGGGACTCACTCCTGAGCACATTCAGCATAAATGTCGTGAATCGTGGTGAATGTCCTACATCTCCAGATTGTCATAAGGATATCCTCATTTATGTGGAAGGACAGGACTACACCTTACAGCAGGATGAAAGTGGAGAAATAGGCTTTTATCGAGGCACTCGCCCCATGCCTATCCCCATTCAGGTAGATGGAATGGTGGTGGAGAAGGTGGGAGGCTTCATTGTCATCAAAGCAGAAGGGCTGGGATTTACCGTGGGTTGGGACAGCAAAGATGTTGTCTTGGTGGAAGTGTCAGATTCTCTATGGAATCGTACAGCAGGACTTTGTGGAAGGTTGGATGGATGGTGGGAAAATGACTGGGAAATGAAAGATGGGCAGAGGAGCAAGGATTTGCTGCCATTCGTCAACAGCTGGGTTGTTGATCAGGTTGGATGTGAGTATTACCAACATTGCTTGACACTTTGAATGTGAGTGTATTATAATTTATACAATGCTCTGAGAACATTGTAAATTTTGCATGAAATGCATAATAATTTTATCCAAACAACTTTATTCAATACTTTTTTTCCAAATGGGAATAAGCTGACAGATGCAGATGTCGATTTTAATATCTTGAAATAATCGAGGGAGATGTTGAATGAAGTTTTGAAAACGTTTGTTTACTGCCTCGGTTGAATTGAGAGTGATGTCTTTTGCAGCTACTTGCAATGACAACGCTGAGGAATCACTGGTATGTGCTGGCAAGTCTAGAAATGTTGAGACAGAAGCCGTAACCTTTTGCCAGCGCCTGCTAACCCACCCCAGTTTTGAGCCATGTCGAGAGGTGGTTAACCCACTTCCCTACGTGGAGGTTTGTAAGGCAGATTTTTGCAACTGTGCTGGAGGATCCGAGGGCAAGGGTTGTGCTTGCCATTCTGTCAATGCCTACGTCGTGGAATGCCAAGAGAGAGGAGCAACTACCAGTGGAGTCTGGAGGGACAGGGACTTCTGCCGTGAGTACCAATGTTGATAAAAGTGACAGCAGTCGAACTTTTTAGGATAAAATTAGTGCAGGATCTTTTCTGAATATCAGGAGGGGTGAAAGACATCACCCTCTATTCACTAAACTGTACATAGCTCATGTAACGTTCCAAAGTGTAAATCATTTTTCATGTGCATAAAATGTATTTAATTTTTTTCCCTTTTTAACCATGTTTTTCACCCAAGTGCCTCTTTTAATTTTCAGCTATGGAGTGCCCAGGAACAATGGAATACCAATTGTGTGGATCAGGAATCCAGGAGACATGCGGTGCCCCCATTGAAGCTGAATCTGATCAGCAGGAAGCAACCAACGGCATACCCTTTTGCCTGGAGGGTTGTTTCTGCCCTAAGGGAAGCATCTTGCATGATGGGAAATGCCTCACTAGAGACAAATGTCCATGTGAACTACGTGGGGAGACATTCCAGCCTGGCGACAGCGTGCCTAATGACTGCAATACTTGGTAATTACATAGCTCAATGAATCATAAGTTTAGTAATAATATGTGATTGTTCAGACTCTAAAGTTCAGCTGAAGCAATATTTTACATTTTGTGGCGGGTTCCTTACTTTTGTTGTGATACCTGTAGTAATTTGCAATTACTCAAGCGGATTGGTCAATGAAAATCCCTTGACATTTGTTTCCAGTGTGTGTGAGGCAGGAAAGTGGACATGCACTGATGCCCGCTGTGGTGCTCGTTGCTCTGCAGTTGGTGATCCTCATTACACCACCTTTGATGGGAAGAAGTATGACTTCATGGGAAAATGTTCATACTACTTAGTGAAAGGGAATGGATTTAGTGTTGAAGCGGAGAATGTTGCATGTTCTGGAGCCATTTCGGAGGTAAGAGAGAAAACATCCTTGCTTGAGTCTCATAGGGTATGGACTTTATTAACATAAACATCACACCAGAATTCCGCGACACATTTTATGAAGTCTGAGACAGACTGTAGAATTGTATTGGTCTGTTGCTAGGTGTCCATTTATGGGCATCTTCTATGAACTTCAAAAGTGAAAAACATGTGAAATATTTTTCACATCACATTTTAAATGCAGATGCTAGCCTGGAACAAATACTGTTTCCTTCAACGAGGGAAATCACTTGATATCCTCCAGAATCTATAAGTCCAGTATCCACTGTCTTTACAAGATTGTAAATGATGCAATAATTGACAGTGGATACTTGCCTTCAGGGGTTTTTTTTTGCTCATGCATTGATGCATTCCAACCAGTCAGTTCCATGTTTAAAAATAGCTGTTGACATTTTTCTGTTACATAACCAGAATTATCAAAATATTGTGTAAGTATCTTCAAAAATGAGTATAAAAATTGCAAAACATTCTGAGTACGTTCTCATGCCATACCAGTGTGAGAGAAAAACAAATTTACAGCAGCTTATCAAGTTGACATTTGTGTGATCTCGTTTGATCCACATAGAAATTTATTTTGGCAAAAAAAAAAGTATATATTATAGGTTGTCCTCATTGCAAGTATGTTATTTGATGCATACCCATGTTTCAGAGCTAATTTACGTAGAAAGAATTTTTCATAATGATGGATACTGTTGCCACGAACAATTCGTGACCTTTTATTTTATAACATGGATTTAATTGGAAGTATGCTCTTAATAAGTTACTGGCTTACAAAGAATATGTCACATCCGATACGTTTTAAAAATTCTTGCTGGGCATCTTATAATTGCAAACTGAATACCCTCTTAAAAAGTGATGTGTTAGGGTTAGTCTTGATTACTAAACGTGATTGTGGACCGACCTCTCGGACTTCACACCGTTGATTATTATGGCCAATATCAACTGGAGTTGACTTTTTTAGTATCCTCCTCCACAATCTGGGTGATCGCAACAATGGTGGGACATTCTTCCTGTATGCCATCCATTGCCTCTTCTTGCAACCAGATATGGGGTCTCTCCATGTCGAACTTACTGTTAAAGTGAATCCAGCTTTGAATAGCTCATGCTCCATGGGGAATGGCATGGATTCATCCACTTGAAAAGTTATCTCGCTGTCGATGTGTGGGGATGCTTCAGAAAGTCGGGAGCATGGAAGGTGAGGCAGAAGGCGACGGATGACTCGACCTTCCCCAAACATGGTCACCAGCTCCTGACCACCTCCCCCTCTGACTGCAGTGGCCTGGACCACCACAGTTGTGCCTTTGGTAGGAGGAGGTCTGAAGACCAGGTTGTCAGCACGGCGGGGGTTGTTGTTGCAGGCTCCACGGTTGGCCATCTCCTCCAAGGAAAGGAGGTCCATTGGAGGGGCACTAGAGATTAAGAAAGGGATTCATTATGATGATCTATAAGCCACGAGTAGGATTGGCAAGAAGAACAGGATGGATTACATTTCAATGGAGCAAGCTTGAAGAATATCTTTTTTTCTGGATCGCCTGCTGTCCTTAGCCCGTTGCACGTATTTTCGAAGGAAGGCCATCAACTTGTCATTGGTGACCTGCGGTTGACTTGGGGTGGTTGGCGTTGTGACTGGAGATGGGGTCTCTCCTCCATCGAGGGCAACCATACTTGTGGACAGCCTGAGTGTCTTGGAGGCTGCCTTCAAGGCAAGTGGCTCTGGTGAAGACGAGGACGAGGAGGAAGAACTAGAGAAAGAGCTGGAAGAATCGGCTGAGAAGATGAGGCTCCTGCACTTGGTCAGCCTGGGCGACGAAGAAGTGCCATCGAGGCTGTCAGCTCCTGAGCTAATTGACTCATTCTTAGTGGTGACTTGCACTGGGATTTCCCTCCGACGGTGATGTCTCCTACGTTGACTTCCTGCCTTCCGGAACACATCTTGCACCAGTCCCAGCTCCGTCAATGCCTGAAAGAGTTAATTGTGTCACACCTGCTCATTCATGTTGTTTACTTCTTGGTTGTTAATTATCTGTCACCACCGACCTACATCATTGTTATTAATCTGTGGTAGTGACAAAGGAATAATCTGAAAAGTTTCCATAGGGTAGTTCGGATTGTCTCAGATTCACGCCTGATGGCAAGAGAAAGTGTCATATGCCGTTATGACATTGACGCCCCACAAGCCAACGGACTGCATAAAATTTTTCTTCTTAATATTTACTAATTTGACAGTGAGATTACCCATTGTGTCCTGCCACATGGTTTTAAAGCACTGTCCGATTTCTAATCTGGAAAGAAGTGGCCATGTGGTCCACCCTTTCTGCAATGACTATGACAATCAGTCGTCAAAATTCCTTGTCACCTCCTCTACGGAAGTACACAGAAGCATAACAGTTGGCAAACCAACCTCACCGTTGTCACGTCTTCCTCGTTCAGCCGCAATGGAAAAAAAAAAATGACTCATAACATACTTTCACGTATCTACCGAACAGTGTGATTCACACCAATGTTATGCCTTCAAAACCGGATTACATGGGATGATGACACCTACTCCAACCATCCGTGGATTTATGTGCCACTGATTTTAAAACCGCACCGAAGCTCCACAGACCTTCAAAAATGACATAGTTAATCGGTATAACCTTGCACTAAAATTGACAATTCTGGGTCGGATGGGAAGAGCTCCAGATATCTTTGCCAGATAACACAGCAATTTGTCAAATTATCATATGTCGAGCGAGTGTGCATGTCAAGGCATATGAAACTTAAATCAGTTTTAGACACGCGATTTTTAAAGGTCGTTTCCCGCCGTGCTAGCTCTAGGAATAATATCAAAACACGAACATGACACATTCGCACGGTACAGAAAGCAACACCTGCGACGCAAGGGAAATGAATATGGAAAGCTGTAGGAAGTAGATCAGCCGTATTTATGATCCTAGATTAATTCATGTCGCGATATTAATGTTTTTTTGTATGTCTTTGTTTGCGTAAGGGTTGATCTTTACGGTGCCGGTACGGTGCACTTCTTAACGAACTTGCTGATAAGAAGGTGCTTTTTGGAAGCACAAGTCCGTGCATCTTGGAAAAAAGAGATTTGAGGAAGCGTTCCGTTTTCTGCTTCAGGGATTTAATTCTATGCAAATGCTAGTTTTGAGCCTACGATGTGAGGAAATAATCATGGGAAATTAACACAGCTTTCGCAACTAAAAAAAAAAAAATCATTTTTTTTGTTACACTGGTACAATCATGTGAGGGACAAAACTGATAAACGCACTTTTTTGTGCAAAGGTTATATGTCATGAGAAACGCAGCAATTAGGCAAAGTGTGCGTGACACTTAACGAAAGTGATTTGAGGTTATCCAGAGTATCCCCATCAGCTAACCTTTACGTTTTATCAGTCGGGATATACACGAACCGGATTCAAGCCTGACCCAGACCCTGTTCTAGCCAGTGCGTATCCTGAAAAACTCAATGAGCATTTCATTTTAGACCCCTGTAAAAAAAAAAAAAAAGAATTCCCTTGGGCCTTTTACCCCCGAGGTGCTAAGAAAGTTGATTCCACGAACGTTGACCTTTCAATTTCTTCAAACTGACCTCACATGCGATTGATTCCATTGGGAGGTATAACTTACTGTGAGTAGAGCGTCCACCCTGGGGTATCCTTCGTGTATGGGATACACGAGGTCACCAGTGGCCAGGTAGTGAAGGACGTACGGTAGAGCCAGACCATCGCTGCCTATTGTAGGCCCACTGCTGTAGGGTCGATCTGCAACAATGAGTGTTGAATTACCCAATAAGACGCGCCCCAGATATTTCTTAGGGCATGAGTATCATGCGAATTGCTCTTTTCCTTGTTTTCTCCCAAAAGTGCGTGGGTATTACAACTCCATATTAAATTTAGAAAATGGTACACCCTGTCTCAAGGTCTAAGACGTGGGAAGCCGTGAACAGTGACCAGGCAAACAGATGTGTTAAAGTGTGACACGAAAATTGCGTTACACACCGTCTATTATTGGGCGTACCCCAACCGAAGGTTACTCAATTGGACATGTTCGGCCCAGAATTAATTCCCATACGTCACCAGACCTTTTCCGCAACAATTACCTCCAAAAAGAATGGACTCCTCTCAAGAATAAAAAAAATCGGGGGCGTTAGACACTCCCAATCAAAAGGGGAAAATGTTCCCACATCCGCCCTCATAATTAAAACTGTGTCGAAAATTTTCCCATTTTTTTGTGTGTACCCCCCCCCCCCCTTCAAATCTCACTATTCGAGAAACACCTAGTGCCTGGTTATCATTTGTTGTTTACTTCTACGTAATTAAATCCCCCGCGAGCTGAAATTATTTTTTTATCTAGCTTTTCTTCTCGCTGTCGTGTTTAGAACTCGCGTGGCCTACATTGCGATGGGAAAATCCCTTAAGACAGGTGTGATGGAAGATTAAGAAAGAGGGGGGTATCCAGGTGGAAGATTCGACGAATTATGAAAAAAAAGGGTCGAGTTTTATATTCTTTTTGCAAATAATATGGCGGATATGACGAGGACTCGTGCAACATTATGGTGAATACTATATGCCTTGACCTCGAGAGAGTGACCGCTGGCCAACCGTTGCCACCAAGTGATGCTTTATTTGCATTAGCGTATATTAGACGGCCTTGAGCCTAATTGCAACTGTAGGATGACTAAACAGCCTGGGGGTCACACCTTTATTTTTAAATTAGAGGTCGCTCGAACGCACCTGACTTTTCACATTTGCGAAAGTGATCCTGGCAATTTTCCTTTGTTGAGCCGATTTGCTTCACGGATGGGGGACTTCAAACAAGGCGTTGAAGAAACTGTGGCTATCAAAATGTAGACTGCCACGTAATACTATGACAACTATAAAATATTTTTGCTTGGTTGGTCATAAAAGTCTTTAATATTATTAACGGTATTAGGAATTATGCCCTTTCACTGACCATGAACATGTACGAATGAAATGTACACAAAGGAGTAACCTTGCGGAAAATTCTATGTAAAGGATAGGTAACCAGTTGTCCGGCAAGTTCGCAACATTATATAATCAGTTCCCACATTAGCCTTGTCCACGGACATAAAAAGAGCTCTAATAATTCCCCTTTGTTGGAAATTGCAACATTATTACAGGCTTGTTTTTGGGTCAGAGCGGATTAGGAGGAGGAATTCCGGATTTTCATATCTCCGACGTAAAATCATGATTAAGGATGGGAATCGACATGTGAATTACAGTCACTATGTAGAGCACCACGAAACGGTGTCACACATGTGGTTAGCAATGCATCTGATATATTGTGCTAAAAATTTTGCGTAGGTACTTATGACGTCCAAACGCACCAGGCGGTCTATACATTGTCAGGTTATATTGTCAGTCCTGACATCAATTATTATTATATGAGCCAGTTGTAACTTCCGGATCCAACAAAAAAAACCGGTTATTAATCCTCCACTGTCGCAATTCTATGAGAGACATCCCACGGGATCGTTTTGCTCTCTATAAACTTACCCGACTTCTTCATGAAGGAATTGAGCAGACTTCCTTTAGGACTCTTCCTCAATGTCTCCTTCCGAACTTTGTGCTGCACAGGTCCAACAGACAGCACCATCCAGTTCGAATCAGGCGAAGAAGTAGCCGAAGTGGCCGCCATGGTACCTAGCACTGAACTAACATCAGCAACGACGTGAAAGTGAAGAAGTCTCCGGGAGTCTCTCAAAATATTTTGTCACAGGGACGGTTTCACCACTGTTGGCGTGACCACCAGCAACCTGGTTCTCACCAACACTTTTTTGAAGTAATGACTTGCACTTGGTTCCACAGCACCGGTCGCTTCGAGAGCCCGGTTGCGACTGAGCGAAACATTTTGCTGGGGTGTGGGCGTTGCAGGGAGGAAAAGAGGTGGTGGTGGTTGGATGGAGGGGTGGTCAACCCACACATATGCCCTTCCTGCACACACTTTTGTTCTCCACACATGCAAGAAGAGGAGGTGCCCCGTCTCATGGGCTTGCGACTTGTGTATTGTTGTTGTTAGGACAGGTGACATGTCACGGTTATGGGGCAGAGATGGCCTATTCCTAGAGGAGATACGGTAATTGTATTGCGCGATGAGTTTCCTAATCAGTAAATCACGGTTGGACATGTCAAGGCTGCTGTCTTAAGAAGGAAAGATATTACAACATATTCGTACTTTTTTAAAGATATGTGGGAAGAAGCAAGTGGTCCCACCGGATGAAAACGAAAGTTGACCGCCGTGAGCCCCCTGGAGGCAGTCATAACCTGCATTTAAGCTGTCAACGAAAGCGAACTTCCGTTTATTTAATTTGATAGGAGGCAACTGTAAAAACAAAATTTTAAAACCAGGCACAATTTTGAAGGTTGTAGCCCCCCCTCTTGTTGATGTTATAAGTGAAGGTTATTTTGGGGGTTTTACTGCTCGTTCCGAAGACAAACGCATGGCTACGTGCCTTGAATCACAACCCAGATGAGACCAGGGCAAAGTCCGTAGTATGATGAATTCAAATATGTAATTTTAAATTTTGAAATATTTAATTTAACCGCTATCATACCGTACTTAGCACTTCAATGTGTGTCGAAGTGGTATTACATTTTCGACAGAGTTTTAACACCGAGACAACGTGTCTGAATATACTGTATTACCCAGATGGTAACTAGTTTGAGTACAATGCACGACCTTTTCAGCAACGAAGAATATAAAAATCGCATGTGAGTTGAGTGAAAGCGGGTAACTGCACAATTCTCGTTGAACTGGGGGTGCCTTGGATTTTAATGACAATCCATATAACCTCATTACTTGTCAAAATTACCATACAATGAATCATTACAGCATTGACGTCTGTACCTGATTAACTCACAGATTACGCGTCAAGGGTCGGTCGCTTAAGTAATCTCCGCCAATTAAATCCCGAATTCCAATGCGAGATCACGTGGCCGTGACCGCAAGCAGATGTAGTTCATGATTAGATTTGAACTTGTTTTTGGCACTAATAATCCAGTAGGCCTACGGAAAAAGACAATTGGGCAGATAACACCACGAACTTGCGATTTTGTACCGGTACTATCAATTCAGCCATTTTTTTTGGTATTAAAAAAGTTCGCATGAGATTCCACATGTACTTATAAGAACAAAACCTGAGTTGTAGCTGAGGTGGATGAACCGTGGTCAGTGCCCACCTGCCGGTACACCCACATTGCAACCTGATGCTATACAAGTACCAATGTGAAGGGCGACGGACCCTGTCTTTTGGGGGGGAACCAAGCACCACTTGTGCGACCTGTTGTTTGTCATCAGGAGGTGTATCGGATGACCTAAAAAGGATCAGTGTTCCGTCATCCCTCGTATTTCGATGAAGGCGTATCTGTTTCTTTTTTATTGTTTGATGGCCGGCTGCCCTCAGGTTACTGGGTTAACGAGGCTCATGTAATTCCGTCCGGTGAACGCCCCGCTGCCCATTCACACAGGACAACAGCTGCTTTTAAACAAATACATGGTTATGTCATGACAGAAATAATATATATATTTTTGAGCTTAACGGGAGATAAACCGCTATCGAAATCATACCTATTCGCGAAACGTAATGTCGGCAAACTCAGCGGAATTACGGTATGTTTATGTACATTCTGATCACATGCATTGTACACTTTTTTATTATTGCAAACGGGGATTTTTTTTTATAGTGTGCGATATGTCTAGTCACTTAACGTCATTGACCCCATGGAAAGTGATCGGAAAATCAACACTGCTCGTAACAACCTGTTTAGCCAATTGCTTTCTCGCCTCGAAGTGTGTCTTTCAACCAGTTAGCATTAATTACTGTAGTAATTATTGCCTGACCGTTTTTTATTAGAGAGAATCTCCTTCATGGTTCAAGGACGTGGTTTCCTTTCGATGTCCAATGGTTAGGCAAGTCACAAAAGTGCAGTTTTAATTTCCCACAATCCGCGGGCTTGTTGCCCACGGGCGAGCATGTACCGTACGGCCACTTGTTGTTTTATCACTGTACAATCAGAACTAAGAAGGAAGCACTTGAACCAGATAC
Organism: Catajapyx aquilonaris; assembly: GCA_000934665.2. Taxonomy (NCBI): domain Eukaryota; kingdom Metazoa; phylum Arthropoda; class Diplura; order Dicellurata; family Japygidae; genus Catajapyx; species Catajapyx aquilonaris. Next base: position 13,002 of record JYFJ02002616.1, read on the forward strand.
TCATTGTCTTATATTTTTTTATACGAGAAGCTTCCGGCCTGAGGTTCCTTTCCCTTTCGTGCACTTTTTTCCCGCCTGATCTATACAATAATTTTTTTTGTTCCTCTCTGAAGGAGTTCCCGTCGTGTATTAAGATTGATACCCGGGGTTTGTTGTTGGCCATCCGTGTAAATAAGCATGTCCTTGCAGGCCATGAACTTCCCTGTGAGCGTGGCATCGGCCTTTCCTTCCTGCACCAAGTCCGTGACCATAAGGATAGACGGCCATGTGATCAAGCTGAAACAGAATAAGGAGGTGATGGTCGATGGAGAAGAGGTTATCAAGATGCCCACATGGATTGGAGAACATTACCTTAAGATGTCCTCGTCCATCTTCGTCAATGGTACGGAGCGTCAAATTGTAATAAAGAAATAAGGGATGATACTTGTGGTGATCACATTGTGGTGATGGCACACGGAAGTTGTGTGCAGGAAACAATGGAATTGCATATCACATATGTGGGAGGTTTTTGTAACATGTGATTCTCTGCATGGTAAATGTTTGCATGAGATTACAAGTAAAAATCATGATGACCTTCGATGTGAGGTAACTTGGTGCATGATGAATATTTAAATTCAGAGATAAAACTTATCTTTACTGCCTACTACCAATTAGCTTGGTATTTCTTTCTCAGCAATGTGTGTACTAGTTGGTAATACAAGATTATTACACTGCATGAAGCTAATTTAAAACATAACATTTCAGTGGAACTGGCCAACGGACTTGAGATCTGGTGGGATGGAATAACGCGTGTATATGTGGATGCCAAATCTTCATTCTATGAACCAACACTGGTATATTGAAACTTCTCCTACTGTACCGTATATAACCAATCACCTCAATTTTAACACCATTTCCTTATACAGGGTCTCTGCGGTACATTCAACTTGAACCAGAAGGATGACTTTACCACACCAGAGGGTGACGTAGAGACATCCCCAGCAGCTTTTGCGAATAAATGGAAGACAAGTGAAGGGTGTGATGATGTTGACCCTGATGAATCATCAACTCATCCATGTGACATGAATATGCAGAACAAGGCCATTGCTGATGAAAACTGTGGGAAGATCACCGGAAAATTATTTGCATGTAAGGTCATTTTGAGCCTCTTTGCCATTTAGTAAAGGAAGGTTGCCCAGATCAACTAAGAAAGGTGCTGAGCAGTACTGCTTTGATTGATATATTAATTGGTTAGTTGAGTAATGGTTAAAACAAGCACTGTAATAGGGACTCTGCTCTCTGACAGTGAGGATTATTGTTTCATTTTTTAAAGAAGGTTTTGATATAGGTACTTAATGCCATATTCTTCGTATTTTTATGTGCAATATTAATGAAACAATTTCTACGATACAAATACAGCCTGCCACAAATTTGTGGACCCAGAGCCGTACTACCGTGACTGCCTGTTTGACGTATGCGCTTGTGAGGGGAAGGCCTCTGAGTGCTTCTGTCCAGCACTAGCTACATATGGCAAGGAGTGTGCCCGGAAGGGGGTGATAGTGGACTGGCGCTACCATGTCCGTGATTGCGGGATTCATTGCCCGGGTTCTCAAAAGTACCAGGTGTGTGGGAACTCCTGCACCAGGTCCTGCCTGGACATTTCTTCGAACCAAAAGTGTGTCAAACAGTGCACAGAGGGGTGCAACTGCCCAGAGGGACTCACACTGGATGATCAGGGAGAATGTGTGTCCATTTCCAAGTGTCCTTGTCGGCACCAGGGAATTACCTTCCAGCCAGGTGACAAGGATATCAGGCCAGGAGTTGAGTCTCTTCAGTCATGGTGATTATTGACATTTTTTCACAATAATCTTGTGTCTTGACTATTCACACCACATGCACATAATATTATAATGATGAGTAAATAATGCATTTATGGGGTCATGATACCCTGCACTGTTATTCATCATGATTGTATAGGAAAATGGCTGTGATTACAATGCAGCATTATTATATTATGTGAAAAGATAATTTACTAGTCTTCCCAGAATGTAGAATTATATGTCAGTAGTACATGCTGTGAATAATATTTTATGATGTTGTGACCTAGCCTGCAACTGATGCACACTTTCTCTCACAGCATATGTACAAATGGAGGGTGGAACTGCAGCCCTGCAACACTTGGTGAGGAGGAGGAATACAAGGAAGGGGAAAGGGCCAAGTCATTGTGCAATGAATCGGACAATGAAGAGTACACAAATTGTGAACCAGTGGAGCCCATTACTTGCAAGGTTTGTTTTTCATTAATAGATAATGTAATTTTGGAAGTAATTTATTTGTTTCTGTGCAGAATATGCATAACCCACCACAATCCAGCCCAGCTATATGCAACCCAGGCTGTCAATGCAAATCTGGATATGTTTGGGAATCAGTGACCCGTCGCTGCCTGGAGCCATCTGAATGCCCGTGTCATCATGCCGGGAAGAGTTTTACTGAAGGAGCTGTCATTCAAGAGGACTGCAACACTTGGTCAGTGGTTTTTCATTGGAAGACAAACAGATGGGGACGATAGCTGTTGCATTAGCTGTTCTAGTAGTGAAGGAACAGATTTTTAGGATCATGGCATTCCATGCAGTTGGCCTCTGTGGCAATGTAATGGTTGATAGTAGTATTGTTCATTCTCAGTAATTGCATAGATTTTCTTACCAAAGTAATCATTGTTTTAGCCATCATTATTATCCTTCGCAGTTTTGTTTGAGAATTAATGAAACATGCTATTGAAAATTGGTGATGATTGCCAGCAGCACTTCTCCATACTTTCTAGCACTTGCCAGTCAGGGAGTTGGTCATGCACAGACAGAACCTGCCCTGGACTGTGTACCGCATGGGGTGACTCTCACTACAAGACATTCGATGGGCGCATCTTTGACTTCCATGGCAGCTGTGATTACCTACTAGCTAAAGGGAAGCTGGGAAAAGAGGACAGTTTTGAAGTTGTAATTCAGGTAAGCTGATTCTTTGAAGTTATTAAACCCCTTAACTAAGTTCATGCTTGAGGCAGCCCCTCACTTTATATTAACCTACCTGTGCATCTCATGATTCTAAGATTCTAAGTTATTGCATTTGGCTTGCATCATGTCACCTTCTAAGCTGGGATAAAGGCAAAGAAAGCTTGTGATCTCTCATCCATGTCCTTTTGTATAATTTATTTCATTATTCCATTGTCACTTTCAAATGACATTCAAATGGTAATATTTAACATTTCATCAAATTCTGTAACTTTTTGCTGAGTAGTTAACTGTTTTAAAAATGCTAATTGTAACTCTTACTTCATTCTAGAATGTACCATGTGGGACCAGTGGCATCACCTGCTCCAAGTCTGTGACTGTAAGAGCAGGGACAGGGGACAACCAGGAGACACTGACTCTCACAAGAAACAAGCCTATACCCATGTTGAAGGATGACAGCAAACTGACAATCCGGGAGGCTGGATTGTTTGTATTTGTTGACGTGCCTGCTGCAGGAGTGGTGCTTCAATGGGACCAAGGGACACGCATATATGTTAGAGTGGATCCAAGGTGGAAGCAGAGGGTCAGAGGCCTATGCGGGAATTACAATGGAGATGAAACAGACGATTTCCAAACTCCTTCGGGTGGGATCAGTGAGGCATCTGCCAAGATATTTGGAGATTCCTGGCGCGTGCAGAAATATTGCTCTCCTGCAATTGAGATTTATGACACTTGCTCACAGCATCCACAGCAAAAGGCTTGGGCAGTGGAGCGCTGTGGGGTACTCAAGTCCAGCATTTTCCAACCCTGCTATGGAAGTGTTCCAGTGGAGCCTTATTTGGAAAGGTACATTGTGATCATTACCAATTTGTGCTTATCAACATATCATAAAAAAGCAAAGTATTTGACCATTTAAAAAATGGAGTAAACTATTCCTAGGAACACCATAAATTTGAATGTTAGATAGGGGCAGGTTGTTTCATAGCAGAAAGGAGACAACAATATGTCAACATACTGTATGTTTAATGTGTGGTAAAGACTGTTATTTTAAAAATGTTATGAGATTCAGTTTTATTTTGCAAATGGCATTTAATTATTTTCTTCATAACTTTGGTGCAGGTGCATATTTGATGCATGCGGATGTGACTATGGGGGAGATTGTGAATGCCTTTGCACAGCCATAGCTGCATATGCGCAAGAGTGCAACATCCATGGAATACCAATCAATTGGAGGAGTCAAGAACTGTGCCGTAAGTAATGCACACATTTCTGCTGATGCCTGCAAATAAGTTTGGAAGTCATGTACTGATGCTACTCATTATTATAGCGATGCAGTGTGATGCATCATGCTCCCAGTACAATCCCTGCATCCCAGCGTGTCCTGTGCGCACATGTGACAATGATGTTGTATACAAGAGACTAACTCAAATGTGCAGTGAGGATGCATGTGTTGAAGGTGAGTTTTTTTTGTACTAAAATGCTATGTGTATTAAAACCAATTGCTGAAGGCAGATTATTCGGATTCGGGAAGTCCACTTGTTCAAGCTTACCTCTAGATGTGGTAACATTATGCTAATTTTCCTATGCATTTGAGATGTGCTAGTTAGATGGAGTTGTTACTGAGTCGGTACTTAATTACTATTAGCACATTATCATCATGGACACTTTCCTTTACATTTTAAATTAGAGGTTCTCTTCAGTAACACTGTGCCAATGTGACATTATGCAAGTTATTTTCATGTGCAGGTTGCCAACCAAAGCCATGCAAGGAAGGTGAGATTTACAGCAACCAGGAGGAGTTAAAGTGTGTGAATAACACTGAATGTGTGTGCATAGTAGAAGGTGAAAGTGTTTACCATGAAGGAGATGTGATGGAAGAAGATGACTGCCATACATGGTATGCTCATCTGCATTTGTTTCCTTTCCGATTGCACTGTTTGTTACAAATAGCACCCTTGTCAAGAAGACTACTTTTATTGAGGTGATATGAGAAGTGGGAGTCCAAAGGTCACAGATGTATGCACCCTACTTTGGTCATTCTCTTGATAGAGTCAGAATTAACGAAATATGGTAGGCTTACTCAACAGAGGTTGAATGAATAAATAATAACATGGTGTAGTTGTAATGCATTAATTAATACCAAATTGGCTGTTTATTTAGTGTTTTACAAAGCGATTGAAATTATTTGGTGATACTTGAAATAAATTTGTGCATAGATCTGTAATTAAATATTATTAGTATTAACTCTTTGATACTTTTTTGAGAATTTACTTCCATTGTAATGTACAGTAATTATTGGCAATAATTATGAGTAATTTTTAGATTCCTTCTTTATGACTTTGTTTTGGAAGCAGGGCAAAATGCATAAAAATTGCATTGAAATAACTCCATCTGATATTTTTCTGTGTTTTCCCCCCCTCCAGCACATGCACCAAAAATAAGAAAGTGTGCTCGGGACAACCATGTCCTTTGCCCACCACGCCATTAGCTGTCCCTGCTGAAGAAGAGATATCAACCACCCCCCAGCCTTACATGGAGGCAGCCTGTATAAATGATTGGACTCCATATGCCAATAATGACCATCCTCTCACCACGAAGGGCAAGTACAGCGATGTGGAAAGACTGGACCGTATTCCCCAGTGCAGCAATGGAACCGTAGTAGGAATTCGCTGCCGGACGGTGGGAACTCACTTAATGCCAAAGATGACTGGTCAGGATGTGGAGTGTAGTATGGAAAAGGGATTGATCTGCAAGGGGACTGCAAAGTTCCCATGCTTTGACTATGAGATCAGCATCAACTGTTATTGTGGTGAGGTGACTTTTGCTTATCCTTCTGTCATGTGCAAGTACACCTTTAATACAAGTACACACATCCATTAGCCATTGGCCACATATTATTCTCACTTTGAAGAAGTCGTAATTTTAAAGTTCCTCTTTATCAGCCATGGATTACACCTGGAATAGATTATATATTTAATACGCTATAACTTTTTACATTATTACTTCTGTTTTACCAGAAGTAACAGATGTACTGAAATGTTGGCACCAATGTGTCTGCTTTTGCATCAGAGCACTTAATTTATCAATTGCTAAAAATTTTGAGAGCAAGTTAAGACATGGTCCTCCTGAGGTGAAATATTAATATTAAACAGAAATACATATTAGTTGTTATCATATTAGTAATTACACCATTTTTGTGGGATCTAAAATTATGTATTTTGATTTCGTATGGTTGACAGAAGTGGAGCATGTAGTGACAGAGGAAATGCCTGAAGCACCACCTGAAGAGTAAGTAACAACACTTTCTATTAGTAGGCTATTTGTCTAATTTCCTTATGTCCATGCAGAATTACAGTGATAACCCCTAAGTATGTGACAATTGCGCCTGAGTATGTCACAACTCCACAATATTCTACAGCAGTGCCCTATGTTGCACCTGCATATATTTCTCCAACCACAACAACTGAATTCCCAACTACAACAACAAAACCAAGTGAAGGTGTTTGCACACCAGGATGGACTCCGTGGATGAATGGACACCAGCCTGACAGCGAAGGAGAATTTGAAACTACACACACCTTGAGATCCAGTCACAGCTTCTGTCCTGATTACATGATCACGGATGCAGAGTGCCGTACAGCAGATGGGCAAAATATGGTTGAGGATGGAAACAGTAATGCCCTGTGTGGAAAAGAAGGCCTTAAGTGCAAGAATTATGGTGGGTTAATGACTGTGTTATTGATATTGTAAATATTTTCTGGCACTCTATCTTCTACCGTGGATTCAAACTGAAATGTCCACTGAACGCCCCACTGAACCAAGTAGTTCGCAATTTCTTTGGACCTAAGTGCTTATTATTTATTTATTTATATTTTTTATTTTACCCAATTGGGAGAATCGGCACTCCATTAGGGGGCTCTAAGTGCCATTACTTTTGAAAGGTACTCTAGCAGCTATCAAAAATATTTGCTGCTTATATGTGGTCAGATGGAGGCAGAACAACTTTTTCATTTCCTGAATGTGTTAGTCATCGCAAAGCTCTGAGATGTGATAGTAGCCTCTTCATCTTTGAAATTTCATTGAAAATTGAGGCACTCAGAGGAAGAACGGCATATACCAACTGACCTCCAATTTTGAGATTTTAGTGCTGTTGTACTCTCCTTTCATCTGCCTTTCATGTGCTGAAGTACCAAATGAATTGGGATAAGTCAAAGCTCACTTATTCCACTTGTAAAATTTGTCCTTAATGGAAACACATACACAAACCAAGCACAAAAAGGCATTTTTCTCAAAATGAACTTCAGTTGGGATATGCCGTTCTTCCTCTGAGCACCTCAATTTCTGTCAAACCATAAAAAATGATATTGTCTTTATCATTTGGCCATTTTTAACTTTGATTTCTCCATTGGATGTACTTCTCCTTTGTGTAGTCCTGGTAAGGCTGATTCTCAAGTGTCCTCTGGTACTTGTAAGGCAAAACTGGCTAACTAATAATTGCACCCTTCATTTTAAAATCTTTAAAAATTAATGCATGTAGAGCAAAGGATAACTAGCCCAAATTGAAGTGGGCCAAAGGCACCTAATTTGTCATTAGCAGAACAATAATACATTTCTAATGATCAGTAAGGAATTTCAAAGAATGACCATTGCATGAGTATTGCCTTTTACACAACATCTTTCACACATAGGTGACTTAGCAAGGTTCAAAACATTTCCTAACTGCTTGGACGAAGGGAGGTTTTGCTAAGTACATCTGCATCAAAAAAGTAACACTTTCAATTACATTCTTGCTGGAAAGTATGGAGAACATTTGAACAGTCTGGATGCACTATTTTCATACCTCAAGAGTCCTTTGTTGGACGAGTGTAAAACTATGCAATTCTGATGTAATGTGTGCGGGAGAGGAGCAAGTACTGTATACCAGCTGTATACTGTATACCAAATGTTAGCTCTTGTGTATACTGTATACTATATCGTATATACCTGAAATGCAGTGGGTCAATGTTATCCACTATGGGACAAAGTAACCTGACTATGGTATGCTTTCCTTACTGATATTTAATAAGGCTGTCATTTTTCAGGAAAAAGTGACGTGAAGTGTGAAGACCATGAGGTTCGCTTCTATTGTGATTGTCGTTGCTTGGATGGATTGGGAATGGAATCAGGAGAGATAGAGGTATGACAACAATCATATTTCATCTGTGTAACAGTCCTGCACTTGAAGTTTAATAGGAAAGGGATTAATGAGAACAAATTCTCTTGAGAAAGATTAGCATTTTGTGGAATACCTGGAAAATCAATGTGCAATAATTGTATAGCATTTATTTCACTGCTGTTAACCTTTTTATACCAGGATGACCAGATTAGTGTGTCTAGCAGTGCTAGTCCTGGTCAGCTTGGAAACAAAGCCCGCCTCAACGCACCTCATGAGTGGAGGTCAGCATCACTTAATGTTCCAAGAGACTGGATTGAGGTTTCCTTCCATGAGTTGGTGCAAGTGACTGGAGTGGACATACAGGGAAGCCATAGCACGGATGAATGGGTGAAGAGCTTTATTGTGTTGTGGACAGAAGATAAGCTGAACTGGAATGTACTGAAGGACAAGGACACCAACTCACCAACCATTTTTGAAGGAAATTTTGATAGCAACACACCTGTTCGAGTGCTGTTTCCTGAGCCATTACATGTGAAAAAGATCAGGCTGGTGCCAGTTACGTTCCATCACTGGATTTCAATGAGAATGGAAGTTGTGGGTTGTAAAGTGCAACCTGTTACCACACCATTGCCACTTCCTCCTAGTGAGTGTGATACTTCTCGCTGGACTGACTGGATGAATTCCCACACACCATCACCAGGCGACTGGGTAATGTTCTTACACTATGCTCATTTAATTTATTTTTAAGCCTAATGTATAGAAAGTAGTCCAGTTTAAAGGTGCATTTACATGTGGGCAATTTGACAAGCAAAGTCTTCGCTGAGTGATAACATCGCTGGGTAACCCGAGTAACCAATATTGTATGAGGTGAACGTAACAATCGATTTTCACCTCAAACAATACTAGTTACTCAGGTTACTCCGCAATGTTATTGCTCGGTGAAGACTAACACACTTCAAATTGCTCACATGTAAATGCATCTTTTGGTTGAACCTGTCCAAAATTACTGTTAGCAATTGTTAACAAATTAATTGACAATTAAAAACAATGGTTTTGCAGTGAAAATAGGTTTCACTGACAAGTGAGTTTGGTGTTCCTCATCCTAAATAGTAATAGGAATACGAGGTACAAGTCTACATTGAACGGGTTAATCAATAGTATTTGGTGAGAATATAATGAAACTGAGATTTTCTGCTTCATTTTCCACATGGCTGTAGGATGAGCTGGAGACATATCAATCATTACGCAACAAGTACAGCTTTTGTGATGAAAAGTACATAACTGAGATCCAGTGTCGTGTAGCTGGGAAGCCCACTCCTTCTAATGAAGCTGGTCAAAAGGGAATTTCCTGCAACTTGAACACTGGCCTTCATTGTGATGATCGCTTGCAGAATCCAAACCGTATGTATCTCAGTGACAGCCAGCACTTTTCCTACACATTGTTCATGTTTTTTTCAGACTGCTATGACTATGAAGTGTCTTACTATTGTGAGTGCGTCAAGCCCACTTCTGCACGTGTAATTGTGACTACACCTGAGGCATGTGACCCAATGCATCCAAATCGCCCCCATCCAGAGGACTGCCAGCTCTATTACCAGTGTGCAGTAATGACTGGCGGAAAGGTTGAATGGATGTTGAGGGAGTGTGGAGCTGGCACATACTACAACACAGATACTATGGTGTGTGGGTGGCCACATGAAGTGGTCAAGATAAGGCCAGAGTGTGGAGGTAAGTTGTAAAAGCTGGCCTATCATGGTGCTTCGCTGAGAAAGTTAATACCTGTTTGGATGACACTAAGCATTGTTTTCACATCAGCAGCACCTAGAACCACCACCACACCAAAGCCACCCATTCCTTTTGTGACCACTCCTTCTCCTGCATGTGAACCACAGTGGACAGAATGGATAAACATGAGCCACCCTGAGACAGATGGTGGTGACTATGAAGTTTTGGATTCAATGGCAATTATTGGAAAGATTCCATGTTCCAGGAAACTTATTCAGGATATTGAGTGCAAATTCTGGAAGAAAACTATTAAGTATGGATTAATACCTATTCTCATTGTGGAAAATGTTCTTGATGTATGACTTGTTTTTCAGGCCATTGTTAGGAGTAAAAGGTGAAGACAAAGTCATATCAGAACACTTTGTGGATCACTGGGAATCCAGCAACATTGTAACCTGTAAGAAGAACATTGGACTGGTGTGCAACAATAGGCAGCAAAGAGAAGGGAAGAAGATGTGTGAGGACTACTCTGTTCGCTTCCTTTGCGGGTGTGAGATACCCCCAGAAAAAATATTTCCAAAACCAACAACTACTACTACAACAACAATTGCACCACGTAAGGAACTACTTGTATTATGCAAATTTTATGCTGCCACATATTCACTTTGTAATACAATTTGCAAGGGGGAGGTGTGGTGGCCGTGATGGTAACGTCACGGCTTGCTGAGTGAAAGGCCCCAGGTTCGATCCCCACCTGGGGAACTTTCCTTTCACCTGCGTCAGGAGGATCTCTGACCTGCACCTTGGAAGTGTCTGGCAACCTAACCTTCTGGGGAACAGCACATGACCCCTTTACTGACATTGCACTTGCACCAATGTTCCCTCCCCAAAATCCCTACCCCTACCCTACATCCTAGACTCCTTGCACCGGTGTATGAAGTTAAACGGAGAGAAAATGGTGGTATCCCACCCCCCTAAAAAGGCTAAGCCTTATCACGGGGTAACGTAAAAATAATAATAATAATAATAAAAAATAAAATAATACAATTTGTAATACCATCCATGCAATATATGACCATGTAGCAAGTCTGCATTTATTTTACAAACACAGCAGAAAATCCAGGATTGTTATTTTTTTTGAGAAACTGCATTTGTGATTCTGAAAAGATTATAGTGTATTAGATCCAACAAATAATTGTATAACTCTGAAAAGGAATAGATTTCCAATACTCATAGTTATTTTGACCAACAGAATGTGGTCCTGGGGAAGTGTGGTCTGACTGCAAGATACAATGTAGTGATGTGTGCCTTTATTATGAGCACCAGCTGAAGCAAAAGGGCTACTGTCGCACCAAAGACGAGTGCATTCCAGGCTGCATGAAGGAGGAGTGTCCACCTGGTCATAAATGGAGAGATGAAGGCACTTGTGTTGAGGAACAGGATTGCACATGCAGAGATCAAGATGGGCAGATGCTGAAGGTTTGTATGCTGATCACCGACAAATTTAGGTGTGAATATATTATTGATTGTAATGATCCATTGTAATTCTTTGTCAGCCAGGGCAAGTGGTGAAGCAGTCTGAATGCGAGTATTGCCAGTGCTTAGATAATGAATATTTTTGCGACCAGTCTGCTTGTGTGTCCACTACCCAGGTGCCAGAAAATGAGGTAAATGAATTATTATATCCCTAGTAGTGTTGGTACACTGAAGGGCCAAATGGATCAAAAATATTTCGTGAAGCCTGCCTTAAATGTGTTTATTGTTGACTTGTTCCAGCATTACACATTTACACACCTGCGTTTTTAAATCTGTGGAAATAATGGGGCACTGCAATAATCTTATTCCCATGTGAAATTTTCAGAATCTTTGTTGGACCCGATGGTTTGATGAGAGTGAGCCTGGCGATACTGCTGGTGATCATGAGGATCCCATTAAGATCTATTACCAGAACAGGAATGACACGTGCAGACGTCCCAAGGGCATAGAGTGCCGCACTGTGGAAGGTATGGTTTTTGAAAGCAAGAAGGAACCTATTTCATCAATTCTTAAACATCCCGTTTGGTCCCCCAGGAGGAATTCTGGCATTGGATACTGATCAGAATGTGATCTGCAATTCCCGTGAAGGATTGAAATGCATTAGCAGTGAAAGCTCTGGAACATGTTCGAACTATGAAGTCAGTTGTTTGAAAAAGATTGTCATGATATTGTTACCACCACTTATTGTTTTTCTTACAGGTCCGAATTCTTTGCCTGTGCAGCGAAATCAAGGCACAAGTTATTGAGGAGGAGACAACAATAGGTCAATTTAATTCTTTCATGTTTTGCACTTTTATTTTTAGAATACGCGTACTTTTTGGTCCTCTCAAAACATGTTCTGAAATATTGGCACAATAATTGTCTTTCATGTAACTCTTGGTGGTAAATGGTGCTGGTTCTGATTTTATATGTATCTGCAGTCATTCCTGTAACAACTACTGGACCAGTGACTGTAACTGTACCTTGTGATAACTGGTCACCTTGGATCAATGATCATCAGCCAATGGCTGGGCCTGAAGAATATGAAGGAAAGACAACAGAAGAATTGGCTTCTGTGGGCTTTTGCCAGGAGGTAAATTTACATTATGCTGTAGTTATGAATATTTATCCACTGTTACTTATCCAGGGATGTGGTATATTTCTGTGTATAATTTTTTACATCAGGGTTTTGTGAGTGACATTGAATGTCGTGACTCAGAGACTGGAGTTTCATATGGTGAGACTGGAGATAATTTAGCTGTCTGCCATGTATCTACTGGACTGAACTGCATCAATAGCAATCAGCAAGGAGGAAGGTTGTGCCATGATTATGAGATTCGTTACTTCTGTAGCTGTGGTGAGTGTAAAGGACTGTTATATTGAGTGGGAATATATTTTGGCGACAATCTTCTGAAAAAAGACAACAGCTGCTACTAACATTATGAAAGTTTATTGCATACATTTGATTGAGGTATTGCAGTACCAATACTTTACCCTAAAGCGGAATTTTTTTGGGTTCTTATAGCTCCTGTTCCAACTACAACCACTGCTGTGATTACTGCGGCAACAGCAACTCCACCACCATTGTGTGATGAAGCTAAGATGGTACCAATTATCAACAATCCAGCTGAACCTCTTGGGGATGAAGCATTTAGCGCTTCAGGCAGCTTGCAGCAGTCATTCAGTCCAGCTCATGCACGCCTCAATTCAGGTACAAATTTCTACACTGCTTGCATTGTGTTTCTAGTACCTAAATTCTAGTGTAGAGGTACATTTAATTACTATTTATTACTTCTTAGCTACAAGTTGGACTGCAGCCAAGGAAGATTTCAATCAGTTTCTTCAAGTGAACCTGCAAAATCCAACGCCTGTGTATGGTATTATTGTATCAGGCAGCTCTGTCTCTGAAGAGTATGTGACAACTTTCCATGTGTTGTACAGTCTAGATGGGCTGGCCTACAGCTATGTGACTGATCACACAGGATCTGTAGTGGTAAGGATAAAATAACAGCAGGTTTAGAAAAATTATTTTTTTACAGGTCATGCAGCTGATTATATTGACATTAAACAATATGCATCTATTGCAGGTTTTCCGAGGCCCAGTTTCACATGACTTACCACAAAAGACGGTGTTCCCTGTTCCTGTTGAAGCGCACTATATTCGCTTTAATCCCTTAACTTGGCACAATGCAATATCAATGAAGGTGGAATTGCTTGGATGTGGGGCTGAACTTACAACTTTTGCACGTGAGTCACAATAATGAAGTCTAAGCAGAGCTTTGCATGTTAAGTGTATTAATACGCAATTGTAATTGTGGTGCTTGTATCTTATCATTATGAGAGTATGAATTTTGCAATATGTAAGGAATGTTTTGAATGACATAACCACAGCTCCCATCTACACTTCAACTACATTACCACCTTCGGTGATTTGTACTGATGAAATGGGCATAGAGAATAGCATTGTTAGCAATGAGCAGCTAACAGCCTCTTCAGTATACGACAATGATAAGGCTCATGGACCCTCACAAGCACGTCTGAATTCAGTGTTTGGGGCTTGGATACCACAGACTGACAACAAGCACCAATGGATTCAGGTCAGCAGTGGTTGTTTGAAATAATTTTAAGTACTAAAAGCAGAGTGATTCGCTTTTGTTACATTGTTAACTTCATTTGTTCATTACAGGTTGACCTCCTTCAGCAAAGTATTCTCACAGGAATTGTAACACAGGGTCATCCAATATATAACACTTGGGTCACTGCTTATAGGATTGAGTACAGTAGTGATGGAAAGCATTGGAGTCCAATTATGGTCAGGAAGATTCATCCTAAGGTCAGTTCTGTGTAATTTATGACTTGAGCTGAAGTGTAATATTAATGATTTTAGGTCAAAATTTACATTGTGTTTTTGTGCATTGAATAGCATGCCCAAGAGTGTATACCAATAACAGGTGTTACCAGGTTTTTGAAAATTTCCATCGTATAGCTATACTGGCACTATATGTATGAAAATATGGCACTGTAAAGCAAAAGTAGTCACAAAACAAAAATGAGTGTTTCTTTTGCAGGTGTTCCCAGCCAACTTTGACAACAATACACCACACACAAATTACTTTGAACACCCAATTCATGCAAGATACTTCCGAATCGTCCCTACAGACTGGCACGACCATATTGTCCTCAGATTTGAACTCATTGGATGCTACAGACGTACGTATACTGATTATTTTTTCACTTTTTAAATGATTTCCTTTATTAGCCTGGTCAAGTCTGATCTGTTCACAAATGAAAATTGAACTTGGAAGAAAACCATTGCTTATTAACCTACTAGAGAGTTTCAGACTTTGGCCAATACAAATTCTCGTTTTCTGCCAGCCCTGCCATATGTTGCAACAACACCGATCCCATCAAGCACCCCACCACCTCGGTGCTATGCTTGCCCTTCACTACCCTCTTGGAATTTTGGCCATTGCCTGGAGTGTGAAGGGAACTTCCTCTGGGATGGCGAGAATTGTGTTGCTCCAGCAGAGTGCCCCTGTTACTCTGGTACATCCAAATATCCAGCAGGAACCACTTTCGAGACAGAGGAGTGCCAAAAGTGCACTTGTGAGATTGGAGGTTCATCCGTCTGTCAAGAAAAAGAATGCACCATCCAGTGTCCCGAGGTTAGTTTTTAAATGATGAGAATGAACCATGAACAATCTGAGGGTTTGGAGTATGACAATCATATTAAAATGATGAAAATGTTTTTATAAAGCGTCATCTATGTACAGATCTGTAACCGGAAGGCATGTAAACCATGTAATGGATGCAGCAGCATTGAAGCTTTCTTTGTTCTTGCAATTCAGGGCCTGCGCACTGCGATGAGCTCATCATGCACCTGCACATGTGAACCGTGCCCACTTGGCACTCGCCTTTGCCCAACCAGCAATGTCTGTATCCCACAAGAATCATGGTGTGATGGCATTGAGGACTGTCCTGATGATGAAACTGACTGTGTACCTGTGACCTGCCCAACTCCTACATGTCCTGGCGACTACACAATAGTGGAAACTGAGCTTCAAAATGAATCAGGATGCCCTGCATACAAGTGTGTGGCAATTGTGACGACAACCACAGTAGTGCCTATTACATGTCCAGCCCCAGTGTGCCCAGAAGGGTACAGAGTAGTAGTGGAAGGTGCAAATGAGCAAATGATCAAGAGCGTCAAGTGGAGAAAAGGAGGTGGCGCCACAAAGGGAGGTTCCAGGTTGAGGACCACTTGTCCGCAATATATTTGTGAAGAGATACCCGTGCACACCACTGCTGCACCCACACCACCACCCAGCTTGAAGTTTGAGGAAACCTGTGTTATGAGTGGCATCACATTTGAAACCTTTGACAAGACTGAGTACAAGTATGACATCTGCCATCATGTGTTAGTTCAGGATACAGCGAAAGAATGGAGTATCACAAGTGAGTCTTATTGTGAAATTTTGAATGTATCACTGGAGTTATGTAAGGAATAATTTTTTACATGGTCATTTTAATGTAATTTACAGTTCACAAGGTGTGCACAGATAAATGCCGCAAACACCTCTTGATATCCGAAAATGGACACGAAATTCGCCTGAACAATGACCTTAGTATCATGTATGATGACTCTAGCTACACTGTGGGTCAGATGCAAACCATCGCCTCAAGAGACAGATCCTTTGTCATATCCAGGCTTGGTAACTCAATCCAGTATACATCGAACCAATTTGGATGGTGGGTGGTTTGGAAGGCAGGGCAGCAGGAAGTCAAGGTGACCGTGGGAGTGACCACCAAAGCACTAGAGGTAGTGGAGGGCTTGTGTGGGTTCTACAATGGACTGAGGGCAGATGACAGGAGGAGACCAGATGGGGAGCAAGCCAAGTCCACCAAAGAGTTTGGGGACAGCTGGGCCATAATTGAAGGAGGGGAATGCAAGCCAATCAAGTGCGACAAAGAATTACACAAGGATGCATGGCAACTGTGCTCCAGGGTGAAGTGAGTATGATGTAACAGTATTTGGAATTAAGTTAGTTGTTTCTGTCCTCACAACTTGTGTCTGCAATACCAGACAGCCACAGAAACCTATTCTGTTTATTCTCTCGATGCATTAATAAGAGGATTTCAACCACCATTCAGATAAGTATAGACTGGGACTTGAATTTGCTCTCTCCTGCAGTGAGGACCTGTTCTCGGGATGTGCAGAAGTGGTCAGTGTCGAACAATTCATCCAGCAATGCCTGGATACTGCCTGTGAGTGTCTCCAGAAGGGAAAAGGGGCTGAAGAATGCACATGTGATGCCATGCTGTCCTATGTTGCTGAGTGCAAAGCGGCCAAACCAGAGCTAGATCTGACCAGTTGGAGAACTGTTTTCCATTGTCGTAAGTGCTGTTTTTTTTATAAATATACAGAGTGTTCCAAGTTCGTGGGGCATTTTATTTATCACTAATATTTCTCAAAGCTGTTATTTTTTGTAGCTTGTTGTGCCCCGATCCAGCTGCCTTAGTACTACCAGGTGGTCGAATGTTGTAGTGGCTATAGAATAGGGCAACTGATAAGGGATGGACACACCAAGCTACAAAAAAATAACAGCTTTGAGCAATATTAGTGATAAATAAAAGACCCCACTAACTTGGAACACCCTGTATAATTCATGGAGGACTTGCAGCATCCTACTCTTCGGAAAATGTGGCGTGAGAGCTTGACACATTAAATGTTTCTATTACTTAGCTGCTGATTGTCCTCCTGGTGAGATCTATCATGACTGCTATCAACGCAAGTGTGAGCCCACTTGTGAGCGCTTGCGTGATGAAGATATTTGTCCAGCTACACCTAACATGTGTTTCCCTGGTTGCTACTGCCCAGAGGGAAAGGTCAGGAAGGGAGCCAAATGTGTGGATCCAGCCGAATGCAGAGACTGTGAGTTCCATCTATGATTTGAGAATTAAGGCATAGTTAAACTTTCCTGTGCACTTCACTTTTCTAAGGGCTGGTTTCACCAAGCCCAGTTTTGATAAAAACCCCGGTTCTTTCGGAAAATCCCTATTCTATTTGCAGGAATTTTCCGAAAGAACCGTTAAAAAAAAATCAAAACTGGGCTTGGTGAAACCGGCCCTAATACCAACCGCAAGAGTGTTTGTTGCCTTATATGTACTGTACCATTGTGTATACCAATATAAAACTCAGATGATATCCATATCAGCAGAAATGTGGCTGATGCTCCTGAATTAAGTTTATATTATTTTGTGATAAGATACCCGTTTACTTCCCACACATAATTTTCTCTGAAGATTCAGCATGACTGTTATACAGTGAATATAATAATCAAGAGTTTTTCATATCTGTTGCTGTAGCAAGTAATATTTGCATTATATACCCTCAGGTGTTTGCGACGGTTATGGAGATCCACAGTATTTGTCGTTTGATCGTGCCAACTACACCTTCAATGGGAACTGCACATATGTGGCTGCACAAGACATAAGTACAGATGGGACACACGAATTCCAAGTGTTTGTGACAAATGAAGAATGTGATGAGGAGCCTGCCAGTACTTGTACTGTGGCTGTTACAGTGTTGTACCAAGGTCATGTGGTGCACATAAAGAGAGTCGAAGATGAATTCACTGTGAGTACTTTTATGTGTTACTAGCCCTGTGAGGTATAGTTACATGAACTGAGGGTACACTGACGATCAAAGGCTAGAGAGTCTTTGTTGATCAACAAATTATAACATACAGTAAAAAAGTGTGGAAACACTTGCAATTTTTTCTCCTGTAGGGAAATATTAAAATATCTGAAAGATGGAAATGTTGATTCTGGAAGGTTTGGTCTGAAAAATTAAAATTAAATTAAAACTCTCATGACATTGCTCAATCAGAGCATAACTGTGCATGGAAAGAGTGAATGATCTTTTTATATGCTTACATAATTTTGGATTTTTGTCATTAAAATACTTTACTTCTTGCAGGTCCATGCATATGTTGATGATATGCGAATAATGCGCTTCCCTGCACAGACAGACTGGATGACATTGGAAATGAATCCAGGCAAGGAAGTGACACTTTTGATTCCAGCCATCCAGCTGGAGGTGTCCTACTTCTATTACAACTTTGCTTTCACTGTCCGCCTCCCTTCGGAGGTTTACCACAACCGCACTGAGGGTCTTTGTGGGAACTGTAACCAAGATAAAGATGATGACATGATCAGCAGGGATGGGGAGTACCCTATCAGTGTTGATGATTTTGGAAGCAGCTGGCAATGCGATAAGCTTCCTCCAAGTGAGCATATCTTAGTCCAGTGCAGAGAATGTATAATGTACATATTTGGTTTATTACGTTTTAACTTCTCTCTTCCAGTTCTTGGTGTAGAGGATAAATGCCAGATGATGCCAGAGAAGCCATGCACACCTCCTGACCCAGAGAATGACCCTTGCCTTAAAATTATGCACCGCTCATTTTCAGTGGTAAGTAGTGGCCTGTCATCTGATCCTTGCTCTTAATTTACTTGTGCATTTTTGTTCTAGTGTCATCCTGTGGTTGACCCTGCTCCGTATCTGTCTGGATGCCAATTTGACCTATGCCACAGTGAAAATGTGCATGAAACTGTTTGCCATGACCTGACTGCTTATGCCCAGGAGTGCCTCAGAAACGGAGTATGTCTGAACTGGAGGAGGGATGACTTCTGCCCATATGAATGCCCCAGAGGTAAGCTGGATTAATCAGGACCCATGGTGCTGTGTCTTTCCACAGAAAACTTACTGCTCAACAGTTAAATACTGTTCATGACATCCAGCAAGCCAGTAAATGTGTAATTAATGAACTGGTTTAGATAAGTTTCCAAAGTCATATTTGTTTAAATGTGTGAATTGTAAAGTTCAATTATATTGAGCAAGTATGCATAAACTGACAGCATAAACTTTTCACAAATAGGTATGGTGTATGAAGCATGTGGACCCGGCTGCTCAGAGACATGTGACTCGCCTGATGTGCTTCAACAGCAGCAGCAGCAACAGTACCAGCAGCAGTCCACAATGGATGATTGTCTATTCAGTGAGGTGGAAGGTTGCTTCTGCCCTGGTAATACAGTGCTGAAGGATGGAGAGTGTGTTGATCGGTCACGGTGCAAGCCTTGCGATGAAGAAGGCCACTACCCTGGTGACAGGTGGCGAGTAGATAAATGCACTTGGCTGGAGTGCACTGAGCATGGTATCAATAGAGATGTGGTGGAATGTGCCGGTGAACCTCCAGTGTGCCGCCTAGGGGAGGAACGGAAGGTGGTGAAAGGCACAGAGGATGAATGTTGTGTCAAATACGAGTGTGTGCCAAAGGAAACCTGCCCACAGCAAGATATGCCAGTGTGTGGAGATGGACAGAGGCTTAAGCAAGTCAAGAGGAAGGGAGGGTGTGTGGAGCATGTCTGCGGTATGTAACTTATCTTGAAATGATATTTTTTAAACCTGTCTCAGAAATTTTGTCAATATGCTGGTAAAATTATTATTAATCGTTATGATTCTTGCTGCTTTTCAGAATGTATACCCAAGTCTGAGTGCTCTGAGGTTGAGGAAATCCATGATCTGGAAGCAGGTTGGCATTTCTTGGTCAATGAGACAGGATGTTGCCCACATGCTGAGGCCATATGCGATCCCAGCAGCTGTCCAGAAGAACCCAAATGTCACCATCCTAAAGAGGCCACTCTTGTGCCTGGCACAGAAGACAAATGTTGCTCGCTCTTCACCTGTGAATACCCGAAAGACGTTTGCATATATGAGGCTCATTTTGGAGTGGATGACGAAGGATATCAGTACGAATTAAAAGAAAACCATGTGACCACACATAGGCATGGAGAAATATGGGATGATGGTTTGTGCCATAAGTGCAAGTGTGAGGGTGATGAGGGTGAGTTGCATTCAGTTTGTCAGAAAGCAGCATGCCATGTACATGTGGATGATGATGACTATGTCCAAGAGGAACGGAAAGAGCCACATGAGTGTTGTCCCCATGTCGTGAGGACAGCTTGTAAAGAGGGACATGAAACACATGAGGTGAGCCTCTTATTCAGTGAACTAAATGCACTGTTTTGGTTACAAGGAACTAATTCATAGTCCGCTGTTCCTGACATATTAACAAATTAATAATGGGCATTTTTTATTGATATTGCGTGAAAATCCCGACAATAATATTTCTCTAAATGCATGAGAATTAAAAGGTGTATCACAAACTGAGTGCTTGTGTAAGATGCTTTTCTTCATTATGGTTGTAACATAATTATCTCTTTTTTTGGCAGGTGGGTGAAACATGGCCAACAGAGGACCCATGTACTATGTTCCAATGTGTCAAAATGTCAGGGCGTGTAACCAAGGTCCCAGTCATGCAGTCATGCGACAACACATGTGATCTTGGCTTGGATTACCAGAAAGCACATGATGAGTGCTGTGGAAAGTGTGTCCCAGTCGCATGCGTTGATGGAGACATCATCCACCATGTTGGTGATGAATGGCACTCTGACACTGACCGATGCATCAAGTACAGATGCAAGTCCAATAATGACACCATTGCAACCGCCACTATCACTGAGACGTGTCACACTGAATGTAGCAAGGGATGGCGCTACGAGGAGTCTAAGACAGAATGTTGCGGACAATGTATTGCATCTTCTTGTGTGATGGATGATAAAGAATATGAGCATGGAGTTACATGGCAAAATGATGATGGGTGTACCAATTTCACCTGTGTTGAAGAAAATGGGCAGTTTAAAATTTTTGTGCAACCGTACAATTGTCCATATGTGAATCCTGATTGCCCACAAAAATATTTAGAGAAGGACGAATCTGGTTGCTGCTACGTGTGCACATGGATAGAACCTCCTGCAGAGAAGGGTGCGTGTAAAATTTGGAATGTGTGTGTGTGTCAGGAGCCTGAGCATTGTTCATAACAAAGTCTCTTTCCAGTTGTGTGTCGGCCTGAGGCACTGCCAAAGTCAGAAACAAAGGGGCTGATTGCGCATATGAGTAGCCAACATGGACGCTGCGTCAATGAGCATGAAATAGAAGGGTTTGCAGAGTGCCTTGGACATTGCGAATCTAAGACTGTGTACGCTGCAGGTATGAAACTTTTGCGCAGCTAGTGAGAATCACAGTTTGGTGGTTTTGATGGCATATTATTTTCCTGTAAATGTATTGGTTATTGTATTAGGAATCCCATGCAGTTCTATTCATATATTATACTTCCTTTCATTCTTCAGAGAGCAACCAGCATGAGAATGACTGCAGATGCTGCCAGATTCAGAGGACATCTGATATGGATGTGGACATGATCTGCATTGATGACCATCGATATGTCACACAAGTTCCAGTCCCAACGAGGTGTGGCTGTAATGCTTGTGCAGGCAAAGCTTCCAACAGTGAAGGTCATAAGACAAAGGGTGGAAGCGAAGAACATTATCCCAATCTGGATGAGCATGCCGTTGAATAAGAAAAAGTTGATAAGTACAAACGAGTTTATCAACAGGTTGAAATACAGTGCTTTTAATACATTGTACAAACATTTTTACATTTTATATTTCTCAATCATCATGAGGTAGCAGCAGGAGCATCAGGACATGATGGCTCTTCTGGTTTTGGACATTGTTCTTCTTTCTTGCGTTTCACTTGCTCCACCAGATGTTTGTATCGTGCAATGCACTCATCCTGAGGAAAAGCGAATGTAGTGTTACTTCTAAGTTAGTATAGCTACGTAGTTTTGGTAGACACTTAGAAATTTGCTAGTGTCTCTTGCGATTATGTGATAAATACCTTTGTTTTTTCTGGGACACATTTTGCTATTCTGTCCCACCTCTCTGAGACTCCCTTTGGATAATTCTGCAGTGCCACCTCCAATGCTCTTTGCTGGATCTGACTCCAGTTCTCCTCACTTGTTGACACAGGTGCTGTCTTGCCTCCTCGAGTTTTAACTTTGCGGGGAACCTCTGGCTCCTCAGGAGCGGGAGCTTCTTCTGTGTACTCCTCATCGAGTGGTGATGAACCTGACATAACACTTGGAATTAAAATACGCATATAATTTTCTCCTTGAGTCGAATTTTCAGGAAGGGAAGTTATTTCCAGTTCTCATTGCACATGATAAAATTCCAGGCCTGCCTTTTACACCCTGTTAACAAATTCACTCATGAATTAACTTTATAAGCAAAACCATCATACCTAGTGAGTCCTTAACCTTCTTTGCCATAAAAGTGACCTCATGCACAGTCCGTTGCATTGCTTCAGCAATCCTTTCCCAGCGTTCAGGGATCCCTCCTGGGTACTTTCTCATAAATCTACCCAAATCAGCCAAGTCATCATCAGTCCACAGTCCACCAGCCATTGCTGGAGGTGCTGCAGCAGGTGCTGGTCTAGGTGCTTCACCGTCCATTGTCTCTGACACTGTCTCCATGCCAGTGAAGTCAGGTATTTCCACCACTCTCCTCCTCTTGGGTTTGGGTGCCTTCTTCTCAGGTTCTGGTTCAGGTTCAGGCTCCTCTTCTATGACTGGGTGCATCCAGTCATGAATAGCCTCCCGGCATGCAGAGATACACTCGGGAGTTGACTCAATTATAGATCGTCCTAGGCGGAATAGCTGGAAAGGCAATGTGTCCATCCAACTAGGCCGGGGTATCTCGAACTCGTCCACTGGGTCTGGCTTTGGTGACTTCTTCGACTTTTTGAGCTTCTTTTTGGAGGCTTCATCCTAATAAAACAGGTAGAGAAATCCTATTTCAGTAATATTCGCAACAGTCACTGCAAAATTAAGTGTTACACAGACTAAGGGAATGCGATCAGGTGTTCCAACTGAGATGTCTCTAGTGGTTAGCAATTTCTGGCACTGACATGCAATGGCCCAATAAACCATTCCTAATTGAAATAACAGGTTGTAAAAGAAAGATCACTGGATTTTTTGTACACTTTATAACCTAAATAATCTGCAACGAAAGTTGATCACAATCAACATGTGAAATATCATAATGACCACTGGCATTATAATAATTCATTGGAACTTGACTTGTTTTGAAAATAATTGATGTGCCAATATCAACATTGTGAAACAGGTGTACAAATAACAAGGTAGTAAATGTTGACATAAGATTTTAATTTCAGATGTAAAGTAAGTACGGCCACAACAAAGGGTTTTATGCCAATTTTTGATCGAAATTATTTGGTTACTTTATTTGGGTGAAACAACTGTTTGTATGCATTATACCACATTCCTTTCGTATGTGTTACAAGCTTAAGAATCACATTCAGCGGGGACAAGAGGTGCAGATTACATGCAGGAATATATTTTATTCAGTCTCTATGAAAAGCACCTCGCAGATAACATGCAAGTAAAATAATAATAACTACTTGACACCATCTATTACCATAATATTGACATTGCATTGTTACTGATAGAAAACATTCAATATGCAGGATATAACAGGCAGGTTACCATGTACTTCCTCTCCCAGTACGCAGCCCATGCAACAATGTACTGCCCAAATGTGATCAGAGCAAACAAGAAGGCAGATAGTTCTCCGAGTCCCATCTTCCTCATCCTCCTGTAGTAATAAACAGGCATCCTCCAGTCAGGCATTCCTTCCACCAGCAGCCGGTTGTATCTGGCTCTCCGCTCGTCATCACGCAGCACTTCATACACTCCAACCAGCTGCCGGAACTTGATCTCCGCATCTTCCGCATCATTCTTGTCCGGATGAAGCTGAAGGGACAAGCGCCGAAAGGCTTTGCGGATCTCAGCCGAACTGGTTTCCTAGAAAACATACAATTGGTATCATGAACAAGGCTAGGGATAGCAAGAGATGTTATTATAAGAGAGGTAATGAGAATGTGGCATATCAATCAGCATGATAAATGTAAATTAGGATTCACTCTTCAATATAAATGCCAAACTCACAGAACATATTATTGGCAATGTACAGTGGTGGAAATTAATGGATATCCACATGTATTGCCGCCTGACGGAGCTTTTTCTTTACTTGAAGCTGACATCCATTTATTTCCAGTGTGTACTGTAGTGTCAGGATGCATTCAGACAACCGATTAGTTATATCCGGAGAGGTACACTAGATAAAATATCACTTCCTGTTTTAATGATTCGCTGTACTGAGCATGCAGCATAGTTGCACAGCACTACTTTGTAGCTTCAGCAGAGTAATGGGTGTTACAACGAATAAAATAAATACAGACTGAATTACCTTGTAAGTAGAAAATGCACAATGAGTAAAATGCAGGCATAGTGTATGTAATTGGGATTTTATTAATTCATGCATTTGCACAGGTGTGTAGGCCCACACATTGTTCCATAGGAAAATCACCAAATTTTCAATGTCATTTGCCAGCAGTTGCGTGAACTGCACTGATCTCATCGCCCACACACGCCCACACCTAACCCTCTCTGTGTGTTTACCTGTGTGAGCCCAAGCAGCGTGTAGAAATTCTGGTTGACCTCCTCCACCAGATCGAACAGTTCCAGCTCATCCGTGGTCCATCCCCTGGCCCCAGACCACAGCAGGGCAAGGAGCAGAAGGATGCTGCCCAGATGCCTCATCCCCATCATCTCCTCTCCCTGCAGCTGCTTTCTCTATCCCAGCGCTTGGCACCACCGCTCTCCTCCACCTGTCCTCCTCCTCTCGTTCTACCAGCACCCCCGCTCCTTGAACTCATGCAAGTCCCACCTGTGGACGAGGCCGGCCTACCTGTCACCCCTCTTCTAGTTTCGCGTGGATTCATGCCAAATCAGCCAGATTGCAACGTGAAAGGTGGTCCATCTCGGGTTGGCTCCACTGAATGCAATTTTGGCAACGCGGTTGGATACACTGCCACCCGCGATACTATCAGCTCCCACTACAAAAACACGAATGCGGATGTACCTCTGCGTGATTGGCCATTCGTGTTCAAATCCAGGCTCTGATTGGCTGATGGATGTGGCAGCTCCGTGGTGTAAACTTGTGTACGGAAGTCCGGGTAGTACGCGATCGGTATTGCAGTCAGAAGAGGAAGGTTCCGGCGTTGTTTCGGTTTTCCAGCCACTTTTCCAGCAATCTCCAGGCCTGATCCGGAAGGTATTTCATCGGGGTTGGATGCGGTGCCTTGCACTGGCCAATTGGGCTTGATCGGCACTGGATGGAACGTAAAGGGTTGTTGGCACACTGGCCGAATTCCTTTTGAGATGAGCATGCATCAGATATAGTTGGGTAATGGCAGTGTGTCCAAATAGTATACCAGTATAGTAAGCACATATTTTACTTACAAGTAATCACTGGTGAAACGACACATGAACAGTGCGGATCATTGCTTTTATGGGATTGTCCAAAAGCTGATGTTCAATCCTGATTTTCCAGTGGGTTTTTGAGAGATGAGCTTCCACAGGGGTGGAGGTGGCCGCCCTCGTGGCTTCGGCTTTGGTGGATTTTCCCTGAAGCACAACCAACCTGGAGGCAACAGTGGTGGGCACAGCACCAGGGCGCATCCTCCACCATCGTTCCTCCACTCCAATCCGGGATCCTCGCACCATCACCCCCATCACCACTCCTCCTCGCCTTCCTCCTCTTTGCCGCCTCCGTCGTCCAGCTCCATCAGCAAGCATGGCTACTCCACCATGTCTGCCATATCCCAGAACGCGCTGGCTGCCTCGTATGGGGTTCCGCGCAAGAGGCCCAAATCGGAGGAGGAGTATTTCGATGAGGACGACGAAGATGGACGGGGTGGTGGGCCACAACTGGAGTACCTTCCAGCCCCTGGAAGTCCTACTCTGGTCAATTCAGGCAAAGCGGATGAGTCAGACTCAGAGGAGGACCCGCTGGATGCGTTCATGGCGGGGATAGAGAAGCAGGTGGCTGTGGAGAAAGAAAAGGAGGAGACTACCAGTGGAGGGAAGAAAGAGGCCAAGGGCGTGAGGGATGACATTGAGATGGAGGATGATGAGGAGTCGTACTACAGGTACATGGAGGAAAATCCCAAGGCAGGGCTGCCGGATGAAGATTCTGACCAGGAGGTTGAGTATGACGAGGAAGGGAACCCAGTGCACATACGGAAAAAGGTACGTGTGGAATATTACGAGCATGTCAGTTTCATATGACTTTTAATATTACTGTACTGTACATACTAATTATTTTAATTACTGTGTGTACAATGTGGCTGTGTATGGATGGGATTCAGTGCTGCTGTCTTATGGGTGTGACCTGGATGTATTTGTAGCATGAAGCCCTGTTTACATGTGAGCAATTTGACAAGCAAAGTGGAGCGAAGTCATCGCCGAGTGACGTAACCAATATTGTTTGATGTGAAAGTAACAATAGATTTTCGCCTCAAACAATACTGGTTACTCGGGTTACTCAGCGTTGTTATCGCCGGCGATGATATTGCCCGATCAAATCGCTCACATGTAAACAAACCTTAATGACTGTGGGCACATTCTGATCAACTTGGGAAATTTCTTTTAGTCTTGAATATTGAGACCATTGGGACAGATCACATTCTCTGACTAGACTGGCTTTGTTCCAGTTAAGGCCTCCATCTCTGCACCAATTTATCGAACTTCAAATGCAGATAGAGCTATTAACCTACAGCTGTTGAATTGTTGGTTTTTAAGTAGTTGGTAATTTGTTTTCAGTTTTTTGTTATACCACGCCTTTTCTTTCCACTGCCATACAGTACATCGACCCACTGCCGCCTATTGACCATTCTACCATCTCGTACACGGATTTTGAGAAGAACTTTTACGCAGAGCATGAAGAGATTGCCAGTTTGCCGCCACCACAGGTTGCAGACGTTCGCAAGAAGCTGGGTATCAAGGTTACTGGGGCGTCGCCACCGAAGCCTGTCACCAGTTTTGCACACTTTGGGTTTGATGAGACACTCATCAAATCAATACGCAAGTCAGAGTACACGCAGCCCACACCCATTCAGGCGCAGGCTGTACCAGCAGCGCTTGCAGGAAGGGACATTATTGGTGAGACTGCCTATTTGTTAATGTTAATCTTGTAAATTATACCAGAGTTCCTCCTCGCAAATAGTATTTACTCAAAGTTTCACACCCACAGCTCTCAATGTCCAAACCCAAGTAATACTGTAAGTTCCAACCATGGCTTTGGTATGGATTTTGAAAGGAATAAAATCAACTCCTGCTCAATTTTAGATCACTTACGATCTGTAATATAGATTTTTGTAATTGCCTGAATTGTATTTCAGGCATTGCAAAGACTGGCAGTGGGAAGACAGTGGCGTTTGTTTGGCCCATGCTAGTTCACATAATGGACCAGAAGGAGCTGGCTACAGGAGAAGGCCCCATTGGACTGATCCTGGCGCCAACAAGAGAATTATCTCAACAAATATATCAAGAGGCCAAACGATTTGGGAAAGTGTACAACATACAGGTGGTTTGCTGCTATGGTGGGGGATCCAAATGGGAGCAATCAAAGGCACTTGAGAGTGGTGCGGAAATAGTAGTTGCCACTCCAGGTGAGTACCCAAGTGACCAAGGTCATGTCTCTTAGAGCAGGAAATGTATTAAACTCTTTCAAAAATTCCAGGTCGTATGATTGACCTGATTAAAATGAAGGCGACAAATCTGCAGCGAGTCACCTTCCTAGTCCTTGATGAAGCAGACCGCATGTTTGACATGGGATTTGGTTAGTATGTGACCCTGTGTCAAATGGCTTCAATACCCTGTCTATTTTTAGTTTGCAAGTTGACTTCCCACATGGCTGATAATTTTGATGCAGTAAATCTAGAGCTTATGTCATTAATTTTGAGAAAGAGGGATTTGTGACGCTGTTTTATCAAGTATTGAAATGGATGGTAAAGTTACAAGGCAATCTGGGAGATCTTTTCCTGTGCCACGGGATATCATTTTCATGACTGGCAACACTTTGTAAGTAAGGGCAGACGAACAGGGCGTGAAGAAGAGAAATAGCTGCAAATTGTTCAGTGAGGGCAGCAGAATAACAGTTTAACAGCAGAATCGGTACTTGGGTATACTGATGTCACAGGGGCAGAAACAATTATTATGAATGACATGTATAGTAGGCCAGTGTGGAGAAGTCTGATACGAATGAAGTGCCTGTGCATGAAGTGTTTAAGGAGCACGTAGCCCTTACTCAGCATGTTTTTATTCTTCCACAGAGCCACAAGTGCGTTCAATTTGTGATCATGTGAGACCTGAGCGTCAAACATTACTCTTTAGTGCCACATTCAAGAAAAAGGTAGAGAGGCTTGCCAGAGATGTCCTCACTGATCCAGTTCGAGTTGTTCAGGTAGGCCCACTTTTAATTGTGGTATTTGTGACTTATGACTAACCAGAATCAAGAGATTCTTTTAGCCAATGCACTTATTGTCTGAGCACTCCAGGCAGGATGTTTTTTGGGCATATTGAGCTTGATGGTTATGAGTGATTTACTAGCTATGTCCTGTGGAGTAGAAATCCTGTGACAGGTGTACATTAGTTTCTGGCAACCAGCTGTTGCCAGGGGCTTCCTGTAATTCCCATCTGCTTTGGCATTGGTTACCTGTTGTTATTGGGTGCAGATACTTACCATTACTCTGCAGTGGTTTTTATAGAAGTTGTTGTCATTGTGCTACAGCCATTATGTTTAGTGACTCTGATTTTGGCTTTAGTCCATACCCTTTCTCTTTGGTGTGGCATGCTTCAAGGGCTCTTCCCCACTGAGGTGGTGGATCATGTTGGATTATTTCTTTGTCAGGAAGAGACACTGAATCAAATGTTTCCAACATACCGAGGCAGTTTGTCTAGAGTTGCAGGTTGTTTGTGGAGCCCCACCTTGTAAACTGCCTTTCCATTTTTTGTGGAATTTTTAGGGTGTCCTAAGGACAGACTTCCGCTTAGTTTTATGGGCTAGGCTTATTTTCAATGGTTAATCAAACTGACCAAGTAATGGGCAAATGGTCAGTCCCTGTGACTGAAACTGAAAGTACTTTAAAAGCAACCAATCTCGGAATTAAATTTTGAGTAATGTACGCATAATCATTCACTGACTGACCCTGAGGCGAGATAAAAGTGAATGCACTGAGTCTTTTTAGGCCATGCAGGATAAATAAAGAATATTCCTTGAGAAATTCTATTCCAGATTTTTTGTTAGTGTTTGTATTCAAAACAATGTCCTTAGAACAGGAGACATTCACCTTCACCGAGTCAGTCATGCGATAGCTTGGCTGCAGGTACTCATAACCCACCCTGCCATTGTGATTGCCCAATAGTAACATGTGCTCTCCTTCATACACAAAACATTTGACTCTCTCGGAGACTTACCTGGTCTTTATAATTGTAGAGTATAATGGTAAAAAATAAATAAAAAAAGAGAAGAAAATTCTGAAACTTACAGCTAATAAAGCAAACATCACTTATTACAAGGTTCAACTTCCAACAATTTAAAAAAATTAACAAAGTCCTCGTGATGGTCTTCCTACCTTTGAAGATCTAATAGCAGGTACCTGAAAGGATATGTGTCATTTTACGGCCTTATCTTAATCATTTGGGTTTGCCAAGTTTAAGGCAACGCTACCACGTCACAGCTCACAGTACATGTTAATAAATCATCTACCAGTGTCATCATATCCCTCCAAGCAATGTTGCAAGCAGCACGTTGTATCAGTAAAACATGATAAATTACTTGTCACATTTCTTAATGAATTTACTCACATGGTTTGCAAGACATGACATGGGAGTGTTTCATCAAGCCATTCCTTTCTCATGAATACCACAAAAAATTACTAGCTTTTAATATTTCTCAGTCAAAGGATTCTAACAAGACTGGGTGTCTATTACTGTGGACCTATCCATGGACTCAAACTAGAAGTTGGAATTAGGAATACACGTGCACAGTGAAGCTGACTTCCCTGTGCTGGTGTACTCATCAGCAATGAATCTGAGTTCATGGACTCACAGTAGCCTATATAGGACACTACAATTTTGATCCTTACTCGAAGACTTTTGGTGCATTTACGCTTGATTTCATATGCTGGAATGGTGAAAGTTAAATTGTAAATTGGTGTTGAGCTGAGATGTGAGGGTCCAAATGTTTCAGATGGGTTGTTTGGTGAAGTTTCAAATTTGCGTCGCAGTGAAAAGGTATAGTGCCAGGAACCTGGGATAATTTTTATTGCAATGTGTTTATGGTACTGGTGGACAATACTTAAATTTTTAAATAGTCTACAGCAGTGCTTCCCAATTTTTTTCGTTGCCAACCCTAGAAAATCGTCTCATAAAATTCGTGACCCCCCAGATGTGCAAATTTTGATCCCCCAGCATGAAAAGACAGGTAAACAGTGAAATGAAAATTATTGATAACTATTATCAAGAAACTATAGTATCAGAATTGTTATGCAACTTACCTTATGGGAAAATTTTGCAAAGAGAGAGAGAATCATTTTGTGAAAATAAAATTTTGCCCTCCCTCGTGACCCACAGTTTGGGAAGCACTGGTCTACAGTCTACACTAAAAGTAACGTTTTATGAATGTGATTGAGCAATATTGCTTGTGTAGTGCAATGGGAAATCTTATCATTGATCAGAGCTGGTTGTATGAAAGCAAACACACCTGTCAAGTTTATTAGGCCACTTTTATTTATCCTAAAAAATTGAATTGAAAAATGTGATGACAAACCATACCACTTCTTAGAGACGACAACTTTTATTGCAATTGGTAAATTAGGATTAGGATTAGTCATTGTGTTAGAGTGTTACCAACAGATGCATGTTACAAATCTACACAATCACAGCAAACATATTGCAACTGAGCTTAATTACTTGTACGCCCGCGAGCATAAAGATGGAGACGGCATATCGCGGCAGGCCCTCACCTTCGGCAGGCTGCTCTGCCAATCTCAGCTATTACGGTATGTCGGTATCAAATATACTGTCATAAATACACGAACACACGCCTGAAGCAGCTAACTCGGTCCAAAAAGAGTTCATTAATTTGAGTCGGATAAAGAGAGGTCAAAAAAGGACCTGCCGTCTCCATCTTTATGATCGCGGGGGTACATGGAGGTAGGTGGGGCAGGTTGAATTAAAGCTAAAAGATCAAAAACTATCTGGCATTGGGAGTTGAGACCAACCTTAAACCCCTTCCCCTTGCCCCTTCTCCAGTAATCACTATGATTCTTGACCATTGTGATGCTTGGTGCTGGAGAGAGAAGAACAAATAGGTTTTTCAGATACTGCCACTCTAGTAATTTTTTGTGACACCAGAATTTTGGAATTGAAAGAAAACCATACGAGGTGTGATCAAAAAGTTCCCGGACTGTCGATATACCGTGCAAACCAGTGGAGCTACGAACTTGTGACGTTAGGGGGCGCTAGGTGCACCTTTCATCTATTAGTCTGAAAAATCTTGTCTTCATAGGTGCACATGTTTCCGAGTTTCGGCAGTTTTCTTGACACCGTGTTCTTGACACCGTGTTCTTGTGCTTCTGCGATTTTTCGAAATGGCTGATGCTAGGGAGCAAAAGATTTGTATTAAATTTTGCTTCCAGCTCAACAAAACTTCGGATGCAACCAACCGAATGCTGAACAAGGCTCACGACAAGGCTTTTGATGAGCAAGTTGTAAGACAAGCAATAACATATGAGTAGTTTAACAGCTTCAAAGGTGGCGCGCCGGAAAAATCAACTCAATGCTGATCATTTTCTTTGACATTTTAGGAATTGTGCACATGGAGTTTCTCCCTCCTGGTAAAACTGTCAACGGCAAGTCTTACTGCGATGGTTTGAGACGATTTAGGCTCAATTTGCCGGAGATATGGAAGAACATAGACTGGTTGCTGCACCATGACAATGCCCCCTGCACATACCTCACGCGTAGTCAGGGACTTCCTGATAAAAAATAACATGACCACTGTTCCCCACCTTGCCTGTTCGTTTGTCCTGGCACCATGTGATTTCTACCTCTTCCCTAAAATGAAATTTGGGTAGAAAAGGAGGCATTTTGACTCCACTAAAGAGGTCTAAGCCAAATCGCAGCAGGTGTTGAACACACTACTGTTTGCCAATTTTTTTTGGTGCTTCCAAAAATGGGAAATTCGCTGGAATTGTTGTATACGTGCCCAAGGTGACTACTTTAAAGGTGGCAGTGGAAATTAGGACTTAAAGTAAATATTAATGTTTTTATGAACACAGTCCGGGAACTTTTTGATCACACCTCGTACTTGTCAAATTCGAAAATGCAAAGTCTTGCATCATGAACAGATTCCTGGGCATATTCCCAATGCATTATTTGATAATGAAAAATGTTTATTATAAGGACAATATTTTAAAAGTCTACATTTAGCCAGCGGGGTGTGGGCTGAGTTAAACCATGTGATACAAATAGGTGACAATAGTTGTAAATCTGTTGCAAGCCCATTGCCATTCGTGACCCACCAATAGCACAAAGGAAGGAAAATTAAAAATAAAAAGTAGGTGGCAGAAACTATGACACAAATTCTTGTCAGATCATGTCCAAATACACACAAACTCTGCCTGATGATGGCAAGGAAATTATTGGATTCGCTCTACTTCTAAGAGTCGAATCTGATCAGACAAAACGATTCTACTTTTCATATAAAATAAATAATCTTGCTTCATATGAAAATTCAACTTGCGCAATGTTCATGCTTTCCCCTGTGCCCACATGTGTGCTTCCTGTCGAGGAATGGGACCGCTTTTCCCAGCACTGCACAGCTATCAAAATTTGTCTTAAGCACTTGTGATGGTTTATGCAGTACTGTACTTCCTGACGTTGGTAATTTACTGTCATGTTTATTTGAAATGCTTACAATTGATGACAAGAAAAGTATAGAATACCCTACCTAGACTTTACAGGATGGGTTAGAAAAACGTGAAATTATCATTGGATGGCTGCCTGTGAATCTGACTTGGAAGTGATTCATAGTGGGATGAAGGTCTGCTGATTGGCCTCTCATACTGTGGCTGTCTGCTGCCGGGCCTTGCATGATGTGTTGGTCTGCGATTGGGTCTCTCTTCATGAGGTTCTTGATTGCGATGCCTGTCCTGCTGATGTGATGGCCACTCACTTGGTCTTCCATGCTGCCTCCTGGGCTCTGGGTTGTAGTCTGGTTCTGAGGCTGGTTGTGACCTTGGTCTCCTTTGATGGTCTGGTGAAGGTTCATGTGTTTTCCTGCTCTGGTTATTATTAGAGGAAGGTAGCAGGGGCTGGTCATTAATCTTGACCTGGAGGTATATGGAGTAGGAGAGTGCTCCAAGCAGCAGTAGGAAGATTATAACGGAAAATGCAATGAATGTGGCTATAAATGGGGATGAAACAGACAAGCCAGATGGAAAGTAGTGGGTAATAAATTGGTCAGTGCTTGTACTGATGTTCTGTAGTGCTCCTCTTAGTTTGGAGATACTTGAGTTACATGTGGAAGCATAATGAGTTAATTCCTTAAAGTAATCATTTGCATCTGTGAGGTAGTAGATTGCATCATCTGTAGACATATTACTATATGTGAGCCCAACAATGACATATTCCACTTCACCAATTGCACAATAGACTTGAGTATTGTTGCAAGTTTTGACAATGGAATTGCATATTGGGTTGCGAGTTTCACTGGGAGTTTGAATCATGGATATTTGAATTGATGGATGGGACATTGGTGAACTGCCTGGATTTAAGTGGAAGTCTTCTTTCTGGAGTGCTTTTGTGGGGCTTGTCCTGGAGGTTGGTGTCTGCCTGCTCGTCCTGGAGGTTGGTGTCTGGCTGCTGGTCCGGGAGGTTGGAGTCTGGCTGCTTGTCCTGGAGGTTGGAGTCTGGATGCTTGTCCTGGAGGTTGGAGTCTGGCTGCTTGTCCTGGAGGTTGGTGTCTTGCTTGTCCGGGAGGTTGGTGTCTTGCTTGTCCGAGAGGTTGGTGTCTTGCTTGTCCTGGAGGTTGGTGTCTTGCTTGTCCTGGAGGTTGGAGCTTGGCTTGTTGGACCAGAGGGTGGTTGCGTGGTAGTTGGGCCGGAGGGTGGTGTAGTATTTCCTGTAGGTCCACTAGATGATGTGGTTTTTGTTGTTTTGGGAACTGGAGTTGTTATCGTGTCAATGGTAGTTAGAATAAACTTAACACTTTCACTTATTTCCTCAAACAGCTCCTGAAGTTGGCCTCCTTTTGAATTTGTTGCTGTATGTGAAGTATCTGTGGAGAGTAGAGTTGCACTAACAATAAGTTTTGGAGTTATATAAATCCTTGAGTCATGTGGTTGGTTTTTGGTCACACTGCCAGTCAGCAGTACCAGTATCAACAACTGATAACCATGGTCATCCAAGAAAAAACCTTGTGGGAGAATCCTCACTAGCACAAGCAGCACTGGATGTACCATTAGGCAGAAAAGGCAATTGCCTAGGAGCAGCCGCAAGCTGGGGTATAATTTTTAAAAATATGAAATAAAATAAATTAAATTAAAGGAGAGAACAGAACGAAAAAATTGAATTTTTAAGCCGCATACTGGGGGGGATCTCAACTACCTGAGGGCAGCCGGAGGGGTAAATCTGGTACGGAGCACAAGCAAGCTGCTAGCAGAGGTCTATCAGTCAGATGAAAAACCCACTCCTTGTTAGGGTTGTGAACCGAACTGAACCCTTGTTCTGTGAACCCGAAAACATCGCAGCGGCTCCGGAGCAGTAGAGCCGGGTTCAGAGCGAGTGTTGGAACTTGGTTCAGGTTCAAGCTGGTTCCGGGGGAGAGTGGAGCCAAGGTCGGAGCGGGTTCGGAGTGTGGTTCAGGCCAACGGCTCTGGAGTTGAACCCGGTACAAGAGCGGGTTTGGAGCGGTTCAGAGCTTGGTTAGGTACAACATACCAACGCAACATGGGGAAGGGCAGAAAAACCGCTGGATTTATTCCAGCGTATGCGTCATGTTTTCATGGTGGGAGAATGACATTTCCAAGCACCTGCGAACCAAACTCCGAACCCGCTCCAACCTAGGCTCCACTCTCCCATGGAACCGCCTTGGACCCAAACCAAGTTCCGATGCTCGCTCCGAACCCGGCTCTACTGCTCCGGAGCGGCTCCGATGTTATCGGGTTCAAGGAACAAGGGTTCGGTTTGGTTCACAACCCTGCTCCTTGTTTTAATATCATCATCACTGACCTTGAGCTAGTGCTGCATATCCTTGTGACATGAGAAGAACTGCGAAGACTCCAAGAACCTTAAGGATGTTAAATTCCATTGTAGCAGTGCTAGTGTGTGGTACAATCTTAAATTGTGACTAGTCTTTCCCAGGAAAGCAATGGATAAATCCAGGGGTTTTCAGGTGATATCTAATCAGAGACATGTCAAGATAATAACCAAGCCCTTCAGGTTATCTTGAGCAGTTCATTCTGTATTAGGTGTCAAGTGCGCACATGTCCTTGTACAGGGGCAGTAATAAAACTTGAGCACCCTCTTTTAATTGTTGGTTTCATTGTTGATCAGGAATTGCTGCCATTGTGACCCAAGTTATATTTCCACAGTTAAAACCTATTTTTTGTACTTTCGATAATTTGGTAATCATGTCATATAATCAGCTGATTGGTAAGAGTCCACTAAAGACTAAACAGTAACGGTTAAAACCTAATGCTTTTGTACAGTACACACCTCCTCAGCAAAGTAAAGCAAAGTTAGGTTGTTAGGGGGTGAAAATGGCCTGGCCGAAAAGATCTCATGGAAATACTGTTTTATTTTAAAATATTTATTTATTTACTTTTGCTTGTTTGTTTGTTTTTCTTTTGCTCAATGAGTGTTTTCCGGGTTTGAGCCTAACATATGCACCAAAATGATACATTTCAACATGTCACTTTTACACAGCCAACATTCCATGCTCATAGTACCAGGTGGTTACATGTAAAGCTCAAGCCTGCTCACCCAAGCAAAAAAAAGTTTTTACTAGTGTATTTTAATAATTGTAATTGTTTTCTAAAACATTAATGTTCATGCATT
Organism: Catajapyx aquilonaris; assembly: GCA_000934665.2. NCBI lineage: Eukaryota > Metazoa > Arthropoda > Diplura > Dicellurata > Japygidae > Catajapyx > Catajapyx aquilonaris. The sequence continues at coordinate 49,331 of JYFJ02002616.1, forward strand.
TGTCATAGCCAGAATACTGAAATTAACCTCATATGCATTTTTTCCAGGGTGACATTGGGGAGGCAAATGAAGATGTGACCCAGATAGTAAAGGTTATGTCCCTTGGAGGTGCCAAGTGGAATTGGCTCCTGGGCCAGCTGGTCGAGTTCACATCGGCTGGCAGTGTCCTTATCTTCGTGACGAAAAAGGCCAATGCAGAAGAGCTTGCCAACAACCTCCGCCTGAAGGAGTTGGATGTACTGCTGCTGCATGGTGACATGGACCAGTCAGAGCGTAACAAGGTCATCACTGGATTTAAAAAGAGGGAGACAGACATACTGATTGCAACGGACGTGGCTGCTAGGGGATTGGACATCCCGCATGTGCGGACAGTGGTCAACTATGACATTGCCAGAGACATTGATACCCACACTCACAGGGTTGGGAGGACAGGGAGGGCAGGAGAGAAGGGCAACGCCTACACCCTTGTCACTGACAAAGAGAAGGAGTTTGCAGGGCACCTGGTCAGGAATCTTGAAGGAGCCAATCAAGAGGTGCCTCAAGAACTCATGGATCTGGCACTCCAGGTTTGTCACATGATGTTGCTCACTGCCCCGGATGTTTAGAATAATTTTACTTATTTTCTGGCAGAGTGCTTGGTTCCGCAAGTCCCGCTTCAAGGGCGGAAAGGGAAAGAAAGTAAATGTTGGCGGGAGAGGACTGGGCTACAAGGAGAGGCCTGGTCTTGGATCCACCCCATTTGCCTCTTCCACATCTATGCTGCTGCCGGGAATTGAGAACAAGGTTTCCAGTTCCAGTACCCCTGCAAACAATTTCACGTATGGGATTCCAGATTCAACCCCTCTTCCCAGAGGAGGACCTGGGAGTGACCGTCTTGCAACCATGAAGGCCGCCTTCAAAGCACAATACCAGTCCCAGGTAATGGCGTAATTAACCCTGAAGAGGGGACAGGGAAATCACTTCACTAATTAATCCGGTCAAATTAGAAGTACAGGAATATGAAATGTTGCTTTCAGGTTTTTGAAATCTTCCTTCTCCAGGTGTCGTTGATCTCCCTGTCCCATTCCTTGCAACTTGTAGCAGATCTTTTCTGCTAATTGCTTTTATCTTCCCACAGTTTTGTGCAGCAGGACCTGACACACAGTGGCAGTCAGGGGGAGTTGGGAGTGTGGAGAAGCCAGAAAAGAAAAAGAAGAGTCGGTGGGACTTGTAGTTAAAAAACGTTGCCAGCCAATATCTGGAAGGTAAACTGGGGCGAGCATTCTGTGAATCCTTGGATTTGAGCTGTGAAAGGAGTCAGTTAGCAATTGGCTAGTCCGGGAGAAGTTTGCAACAGCTCAATTCACGCCATGATCTTTTTTAAAACGAGAGAGTCAATAGTCTCGTTATTACTTCCTCTTGGCAATGACTCGCAAAAGTATTTTAATTTTGATGAGGGAGTGTTAATGACAGGCAAGTGTGCTTCACCAGGTACATTTATTGTCGTTGTAAATACTTCACATTGGTAGAGTAACAGCTAAACATCATTCGGCAACTGTAACAGCATAACTACATGCTTCCCACATTTTTTGTACATCACAAATAGACAGCATCGCTATGAGCTTACGAACACATGGATGTGACCATGATTGGATTCCACAGAAAAATGGCTGATTACTGTCTTTAACACATTCTATGCGTCTACCATACATAAATAATCTGACACGCATTTACACAGCACTCCCATGCATACTTATCATTTTAAAAATAGGTCAACCTCTGTTGTATAATACAATCCTGAGAAATGCAACTATGACTGTTTGAAAAATATTTTTCTCCCCTCAGCATATGTCAGTCTGGCCCTGAAAATGGAAAAAGGTAAATAAACAATTACTTTCTGGGAGTACATGTGAAGAAGCGGGATGAAAGATGACAGAACATGTTGGTTTTTATTGTACGTACACATGGCACACCAGACGAAATTACGTGTTTATTGTCATGGAGAGAGGCTATGACAGGATGGAACATGTGGGAGAGGGCTGGTTCAACTCACTTGCAACTTGTGATCATGCGGATAGTAGGCAAATAGAGAGAGCTGGAATCCGCCAAGCAGAGCCCCCAGGAAATTTGGAACCTGGAAATTTAACAAGGGGCATTAATCCCATAAATTAATCTCTCCAAAAATCATTGTTTCACACGGAAAAGCATGAAAATGAAAATTTCTACATACAGTTGAGTAGTTTCATGCAGAATGATTCTTAAACTGGCATTATATCAGCTTACCTGCACAAATGTGTCATGTATGGCCAACCCATACAAGAACCACTGGAAACAAACCAAAAAGGTGGCAAGAATCATGGGGAATGGGAGTGTTTCAGTACTTCCCGACTGAATCACATGGCCCAACTGCGTCAGGGGAGCTGCGCAAAATATCACTGTTAGAGAGCAGGAAATGAGGCCCGTCCAGAACTTGGCTTTCTCAAAGTCAGGTTCCAACTGACTGTAGAGGATTGCTAGGCCCAGGAAGACCCCGGCACTTAAAGTTTGCTTCTGGATGGTTGTCTGTAAGATAAAATGAGACATTAGTGTCAAAATTATGAGAGTTGGCCAAGGCAGCTTGCTTGAAACAGCCAGTATGGCATTTATATGACGAGAACCTAAACTGTCTACAGGTCATAATTAAATTGGGCAGTGACTTATTGTTGTGCAACATTGCAAAATGTTGCAGGAACATCGCCATGCACATGTAATAATGAAGCATACCCTTGGAAAGGCGTACAAGTGGTACACTAGTAAGTACGACCCTTGTAAGCCGGCTCCCACCACGTTGACTTTAATCATGGCTGAGTCACCAAGCATCAACCCATACTGCAGCCACAAAGCACATCTGGAATGAAAATACGGATTGCAGCATTGACTTGACCGTAAGCTATCACCGGTCACTTACCCTAGGAACCCAGCAATGAACGGGAATCCAGATATGTCACCAGTTGAGCCTCGCTTGACTATGTTGCGGCAAATTAACCTGTATGACAAGCATGTACTATTAAGTAGCTTGGAAGCAAATCAGTTATTGCTGAAATGTTAAGGTTAATTAAGTTTGACATCTTTTGCATTCTAAAGCGGTCTTCATGTGAGTAGCTTTCGTCTTAACACACATTTGCTGAGCGTTCCCTAGAGGGGACACCTCAATGTTTACTAAGTTGGACTGAGAAATTAGAACTTCGAATTTTGTGTACAATTGTCATCCATGGACACATACAGATGCTAGATATTGAGTTATTGTGTTAGGTTTTCACTTGCTCATTAAAAATGAAACAAAAAGCCATTGAGGAATATCTGAGTTAAGCATCTGTCAGGATTACTGATTATCCGTCACCCGTGGGACTGGGGCATCATCGGATAATCCCAGTCTTGAGTTTTAAAAATGTTAATAAAATACAACAAAAAACATGAAATAACCTGCAATATTATGGTTTTCTAAGAAATAGTGAAGTATTTTTCTTTTACACACACATTACTGCATTTACAATTTAACTAAGGGAAAACAAAGGTGTAGAACATTACAGTGTTTCATGAGAAAACATCACTCGAGCGGGACAGTTGGATAATTGGGGTTGTAGTGCAAATCATGTAAGGAACACAATTTAAATTGCATTATTATCATTATTAACAATTAATATGGGGGCCCTCAAGCCTTGGACACATGAGTGCTCAGTGCCATATTCGTATTACAAATATGCAGCCGTAATATGTAGAATGTAGTTTGACTATAACAATTCCTACACCTGTCCTTTTGTTACGACTGCATGCATATTTATGATAATATGATGTGGCAGTGAAACTTGCGAATGGAATGAATGATGTGGGCCAATATTTTGTTGACAATGCAAGTGACAGAGTGCGTCACTAATAAGCGGTATACCCACACTCCGGTCAAGAACTGCAGGATGGTGGACACGCTGGCAGTCGCGGCCAGCACTTCCTTGAATGGCTCCATGTCCATGCTTGGCCCCTCCCGGCTATCCTCTATCGCCCTGCTGATGCGTCTGGGCTGATAAGGGCAGCGGTGGTGCAGCAGCAGCACGCGAATTGCATGCGTCTCTGTGCAGATGAGGTGCGAATGGGGCCAGGGCCGGTTGGTGCTTGGTGATCATATATGCGTGGCGTGACACTGCAGGGGATTTAAGCACTAGGCCATGCCCTCGTTTGCCTTCCTTCCTTCCTCCCTGGCTGGCGGTGAGGATGTCGTAATCGGGGCCACGCGGACCAAATCCACGTGTCTGTATGTCGCGGAGGTACAGAGAGCAACTACTGCAGCTGATTAATTAAATCGAATGTCGTCACACGGACTATATATACACACACCGACGTCAACTGGATTCAAAATGGCGGCTCGCGTAGGCGACAAGCGTATTCCTTAACCCTACCTGGGCTCAACTGGCGCGTCCGAATGCGCATCACCGCTCTCCCGCCGTGACGTCACATGCGGGTGTTGGACGCGCTC
>JYFJ02002617.1:0-53798 GCA_000934665.2 Catajapyx aquilonaris
AGAACATGAGCCCCCTGTTCCTAAAGTTCCAGATTCCCAATCAGTGGCCGCCATGGTGTTGGGGCATGCCAAGAGATACAAGAACAATCCATTTATACTATACAAGACTCAAGGCGAAAACGTGTGGATCGGTGATACAGGGCTTAATGCCTTACTTGCTGGTAGCAAAAAGTTATTTGCCCTCGTTTTGCAAACAAAAGAACAATTAGAACGCATGAAGGAGGGTGTTATGGATGTCTTATGCATAGATTCTACTCATTAAACCAATTCACATGGATTTTACTTGTACAACAGAATATTGTGCCAGATAAGTCTCATCGTGGTTATCCAGTGGCACACTTCATCACCAATTCTAAAGACCAACAATCACTGGAGTTCACGTTTAACAGCATAAAGGCCAGATGCCCAGATATGAAAATAAATTGTTTGATGACGGATGATGACAAGGCCATTTATAATGCTGTCAATCAGACATTTCATGTTACTAAGCATTTACTGTGCCACTTCCACATTAAAAAAAAAACTGGAAAGATGCATTAATGACACATGGCATTGCTAAAAGTGATCGCGATGAAATGATGATGGATCTGCACCGTATTCTGTACATTTCCCGCGTTGACAAGTTTCAAGCTCAGCTGAAATTGTTTTTGGAGGAGCATGCTCATGGATGCCCTGGATTTGTGGATTACTTTACAGAATACTATGAACGCAGACAAGCACTATGTGCCATGTGCTACACACACTTTCATCATGGCGAAACAGACACAAATAATTATTGTGAATCATTCCATAGTAGGCTTAAGAAGCTTGAGAAAAAGGGAAATTGCAGGGTAGACAATCAGTACTACTGGAAATTGAAAGGTACAACTATTTACTCTGGGTCAAAAAATTCCAGGTTTATAAAATTGAATTACCCTGCAATAGAAATGCGATTGAGACTCGTCACAGGAAGAGAGTGGCCATAGCAGAAGTTCAACGCATGTCAGCAGCTACGTGGAAAGTTCGCTTACAGACCCACAAATCCAGGGGATGCTTGTGGTACACCATCACTTTGGTATCATCGGATTGTAAAACTTGCACAGCTGCAGATAGCCACGATCGATGTTTAGACCCAGCCTGCCCTGATTTATGTGTACACAAGTACAGGTGTGACTGTCCAGATAACCGCTTATGTAAGCATATTCATAAAGTACATTCCCTGGAGACTTCCACATCACATAATTGTAATGAGATCATTGATGTAGAGCATTGCGTGGATCCAATTAATACTTGGTCCATAATTGATCATGATTACACTGCTATGGTTGAAGATGCTTCTGTAGGACACAGCTTGCCAGAAAAACTTAACAGTAAGTTAAGTCAAGACAGAAGTATCACTTTGTTACGAGAAAAGATTGCTGGTTTGTGTCACTTTATTCGTACAAGCAAGCGCCCAGGAAAGTGTAAACGTGGAAAATAGTTTGTTTGACAAGATGGGTCCTAAACGGCGGCGGGGCAATGCTGTGAAAAGTATTGCAATTCCTTTGAGTGCACCACATGCAGTGAGTGGCCCTGCAGCACAAGTTAATCCCTCTTCTCAAGCATCTACACCTCCATTTACACCTATTGTTCGCCACAATTCAGATGTTGAGAGAACAGTTTTCAAAGTAGGACCTTATCAGTTGAGACTTGCATATTTAAAAACACTGGAACCACCAGAAAACTTATTACCAGATGAATTGGCAATGTTGAGGAAGGAGTTGAATGATCAGTTTGTTGCAGGTTGGTTGAGCGATGAAATTATTAGTGCCTTTTTACACACCCTCTGCTTTAATGTGACTGAGGAACCCATCAATAAGACATCCTTCATCGATGCTTGTGTGATGCAGAATCTTGAGAAGAAAGGGACTAAGGAGTGCAGCAGACTTGGGGAGAACATTGATCTTGGTTCCATTGAGTACATGTTTATGCCATTTTGTGCTGGTAATCATTGGGTTCCATTCCTCTGCATGCCCAAGGCAGAACGTCCTACATTTAAGTTTTATGATCCAAAGAGAGATCGACTTACTTAGAGAATTCTGCTCTTGAAGAGAACGTTGGAACGTACAGTGAAACATTTTCCCGGATTTTCATCTGTTGATTTTGAATGGGTTGACGAAAACCAGCAGGATCAGTTCGATGCACATAGTTGTGGTCCTCTGATCTGTCATTATGCAGAGAAGGTGCTTAAAAGTGGTAGTGTGCCTGACCCCATTGCCGCCAATAGATTCAAAGACTACTGCCTCGAAACAGCAACATTATTGGTGAAAACCTCCTGCCTATACTTGGAACGTCGGGTGAGAAAATGTCCTCGAATAGGAAAAAGCAACATTCCGAAGTTTTGACAGCGACACCAAGAAAACGGGTCCTCGAAATAGAAGGCCAGAAGAGAAAACACGCACCCAAAACCGAGCAAAAAAAAAAAAAAAAAACACACATCAACAAGAGGGAAACACACTTAAGCCTACATCTGTAGAGACTACAGGAAGAAAATGGTATATCTCCTTATGCGGACAAAAAGTTTATGTAAAATGTATTTGTAAGTCATGAGGACGAAATAGACGATTGCACAAGTAGATTCCACAACATGTGTTTCATTACTCCATTTTGACACAAAAATTTTAATAAAACAATATTTCCCCATATAAAATACATTGCAGTACTCTCGACCGGTATTACCCGACAGGTGGGGGAATGCCGGTCAAATGCACATGAAGACTTTTTTGGCTACAGTACATGGTGAAATTAATTTTAAAATATTTCCTTCCGGATATACAAAATAGAATATGTAAAGATTTGCCAGCAATTTAGAATTTTCGTTTTTGGAAAATAGTTTTCAATTTATAGCCAATCTCGCTTAGGTGACCAGCATTCCCCTTCTCTCCCCTACAGTTTGATGTTGTGCAGGTGTGTACGCTACATTTGCTCACTATGTTCTGAAGTGCACCATATTCCTTTCCTAAATGACTCACTTTACAGCATAGCACTACTTGTTCGAACCACCTGGAAAATGCTGCATTTGATGTATAGTGTTTCAGAGACTTATTCATGCCGGAATAAAAATAGACACAATAACCACAGATCGGCATGTACAAATTACACGCCATCCAAAAAATAAAAAATAAAATAAAAAATAAAAAATCCCATGATCAACCACCAATTTGATATTTGGCATGTTGTTAGAAATGTACACAAAGACATTTCTTAAAGCGGCAGCAAGGAGAGACAGCAGAGCTTTCCATGTGGAGAGCATCTTTTGGTGGAGTTGCTCCTCCTGTGAAGACGTTGTGGAGCTGAGGTATGATTGAGTAATATTAGGTACATTCTATCATGGAAAGCTATTTGAATGATTATTTCCTTCAAGAGAGCGCTAGGAGTCGGTGTTGAACCATGTTGTTAACATCCATGACTGGGGCTGGCAACAACACTTTCCATCATTGCCAGCACGGACCCTCTCGCAAGGAAACCGAATGGCTGCGATTGGACACACCCGCCTACAAGGCTTTAGAAGCAATAGTAAAAAGCAAATCTTAGCTTCGCGCTCTACCTAATATGACCTGCCACACAGGGCATTTGGAGGTCTACCATAGCCTCCTGACAAAGTACTGCCCAAAAAGACAACACTTCTCATACGAAGGCAGCCTACATCTCCACAATGTGCACTTACCACCAATTTCAACTCTGAAGCAGCCTCAAACATATCCGTTCCTCTGGAGATTTGTCTGGAGAGGACAACTCATTTCGCTGAGACACTCCAGCAACAGACATATATGGTCATCTCATTTCATCGCCGGCCCCCAGCGCAATTATGGTTCTTTGAGTGACTTGAGAAGGCTCATAAGCATTACGTTCATATGTTTATGGGAATGGTTGCCACAATATGACGACATTTTGGACAAAAGGTTGTCACGGCCAAGGTCAACAATGTAGAATGTAAACATCTGTTAGATACGGGGTCACGTTCGAACTTGGTGGATATGCAAATGTGGAATCAGCTGAAACAGGATCGCGTTTTAATACATGACGATTCTTGCGAATTGTATGGCGTGACAGGGAAAAAAGGGGGGGGGAAATGAAGGGTCCCGCTCAAATCCAGTGCGGGGTTGGAGGAGTCACACAGGAAATACGTCCTTCAAATCTCCATGTTTTAAAGTATCACCAGAACCCCATGTAATTCAATGCTGCATTCAAGGCCACAAGTCCACTGTCACCCTCCTTTTGCTAAGGGGGAGAGTGCATGAATGGAAATACTCATAAAAAGTTGGGCATTAAGTGACGCAACCACTTGCTCACTGAACTTCTGAATGGGAAGGATATTAGCTAGGAATCTGAAATTACCTCAAGAAATGATGCCAAATCAGATGGACATATGGAAGGCATATTCTTTCTGGACCAACATTGTCAGCAGAAGTAACCATGCAGCAACCGTGGATGAAACTGATAGGGAGTTACCAGGATCAGTGGACTTCAAAACCTGTATACATGCCAGGTTCAGGTAGGAATATGGCCACTGTATGCGAGTGATTGGAAGTTTAATACTACAAGGTGCAGTCATTAAGTTCGAAGCCCGAATTAAATCTCGGCTCCCATTTAACATAGCACGACCAAATATTTATGGCACATCGAGACTCTTTAGGGTGCAGAGGAAAAAAAAAAGGGGGGGGNGGGGGGGGGCTGGCTCATATTCTATAATAGTTCTGGCCGTTTTCCCTAGAGGGCGCGCAGGAGTACGGTGATGAGAATAAATAACACAAAATCGCGCATGAGCGGAGGTTTGAGGAGCAGAATCCAGCACTGCTAATTCCGAAAGTGGTGGGCATCATAAGGCTTCTCACTGATACTCATTCTCATTCAGGTGGTGGTGGCCTGCATATCCCGCATGATAATCCTCATTCAGATGGTGGTGATGTGTGTTGCTGGGCCATACTCCCCAGGAAACACTGGGCATGTTGAGGAAGGCGTACGGCAAATGTGCTGCTCTCTCATGGCCGGCTGTAAAAAAGTGGCATCGGCGTTTCCGGGAGGGTCGAGAGACAACATCGGACAATCCTCGCATCGGGCGGCCCATCACTAGTCGAGACGCTGAACGGATTGAAAAAGTGAGGACGGTCATCCGTGAGGACCAGTGTACACTCTTGTGAAGAGTGAATACATTCATAAGGGTGATCCGTTCATAAAACCCTTTCTTTCTCCACAGACATCCATATTATCTACATATGCCTCCTGATACCACGTAAGAGGCTGCCCATGGGTGAAGGTGGATGCATTGAATCTACGGAAAAAACAACATGTGTCTGTTTCACCCCATTGTGCAACTGGCCCCCGCAAAAATGGCTCTTAGGCTCCATAGGAGGGGTACTTTTTTGTGCAAGTGACAAAAAAAAGTACAGTTGTGTGACTGTGTGGTAAATTAAGATGACGAGGGTGAGTGTGTCTTTCCGGGTGATGGGAGACCGTACACAGAAACCTATCTATCAATCATAGGGGCATCAGAGCTGAATGCAACACAATATTTTGGGCTGTCCCCAGAGCCACTCATGAGACAATCAGTCATTTGGTTACAACAATTGATCTGTACACAGCAGGAATATTATGACAGTTTTCAAATTCTTTTGTGGTGTATACCCCTGAGAGCACCCTGATCATCAACTGTGGATCATCAGGTCAGACATTGGGCTGCATGCTGGTGTAGATAGCAGGTTTGTGGAAGGTGCGTCACTCCTGTTTCAATCCAACAAGTCGACAGGTGATCACCATTGTATTGGCGGAAAATTCACGAGGTGGACCTTGACGTGTCAAGCTGTAGGCTCCTGACGTGCTAGCTAGCCATGGTGAAGTTTCTGGAATGCACGCTTTTCAAGGCTGGCTGAGAACTCATGGGAACATCACTGTCATATGCAGTGATCATTTTGCGGGTGGCCAAAAGTAATTGGATCCCACAAGCCGTCATTTGGGCCAACCATTTTCTAAAGCCATATAAAAAACAGAAAACTTCTGGTTCAGTGTCATGCTGCAGACAAAGTACAACAGGAGGTAACACATTCTCAACTTCGCTACCAGTTATCAACATTGATGAATATGGAGTACTTTCATGCTGGCCAAATATACAAATATACAATATACGAGAGATCTAGACCTTCAACTTCCTTCCGGAAGCATGCCATCTACCTTGACAACTACAGCGGAAAATCATTTTAATAAAGTACTACATGTAAGATACACCGGGGTAAGTGAAACCCACTGCCAAAAGTCACACTGAAAAGAGTATTAGGTCTACCATCATGGACATTAGTCAAGGTTTGGGATGAGCATGTGGGTATCGCAGGTGAGGTGATAATTTTATCAAACCCTACACCAGGCCTTAATGGTAACATCTACTTTGTTTCTTCAAGAATTGGCCAACTTATAGACAGGAGGCGAGCTCGTAAAAGCAGTCCGTGCTCAAGAAAAGGCTCTTCATATGCAAACGCCCAAAGGTGCTCGAGTAGGGCCGAGTAGGGCCAAGTAGGGCCACGTAAACAAGATGAAGACATTGATAGGAAAATTCAACTCTGCAGGCTGTACATACATTGTCTCCCTTGGGAATAAAAAGAACAATGAAACTATTTGGCACTGTACTCACTATCTTGTAACGAGCAGCACGAGACTTGCAAGGAAAAGGGAATACTTGCAAAAGCAGTGAAAACATCACAAGGAAAAACACTAACTTCTCTCGACAATGAAACAATCGCTCAGTTTTTACGAGTGTGACAAATTCAGTCGGATGATGCCAGAAGGACTGCTGACGGCAAGAAACAAAAGCTACTGCTTCTTCTAAATCTCAAGCGTACGAGCTGTATTCCAAATACAAAGAGGGTCTGACACATCCAGAAGTGGGCTTCTCAACTTTTGCGTCTCTCAGACCAGCGTGGTGCATCCTTGCTGGGCCAAAAGGTAAGCTATGAATGCCTTATCCAGTCCCACAAAAACCTGTCCCTTAGTTTCACAGTAGGACTCATTACAAAATACTGCCAAACAATTTTTATCCTCAGGCACACATGCAGTGTGATGGCGAACCCACCACAGCCAGGGTCATCTGCTGGGACGACGATGTACAAAGACGTCACGAAGGATGATGAAGAGCAAGCTGCATCTGGCCTAGGTAATGTCGCTCTCATTAATCGTTCTTGTTCTCCATAATATATTATATTCCAACAACAGATTTGGGTTCTGCATACTACCAGGAACCCTTTGATGACATCTACGAGGAAGAACCCATAGATCCGAGTCCTCGATGGCATCCGGGCGCAACTATGTTCTTTGTCGACTAAATACGCCCCCCTGATAATGCCAAACAATTTTCCTCCCGAGGCACGCATACAGTGTGCGTCTGCATGCACCATCAGAACGTGAAACTTATGATTTCGTCCCTACCACACTGGAATAACCTTACGTTGAATGACTGGATGGCAAAAACCGTGTGTGCAATAGATTCAGAAGACTTATGTTGAGAAATTGCCCATCCTGGCTCGGATGCAGGAGAATAACAGAAGATTATATGACCTGTGCGATTTCCTCCACGATTAGGAGTAAATCAGTTATCAGATGATGATAACTAACCCCTCCTCTGAGAATGTGATGGCGACGCCTGGGGACCTCCATATGGAACTAATAATTGAACTCTCACCTGAAATTAAGATAGCATCAAGTGCCTATCCTGCAACAATCTACACTGTGTACTGATGGGGTCATTATTTTTTCACTGAATCTGTTTCTGCCGTTTGATTTCATAAATGTCATGCACTTTTCAAATAAATCTGCATTTGGAAATAAATCATTCTCTATGCATAGTGTCTTGAATTACAACCTACATGTATTTCTTGCTTAAGCTTCTAACCTTTTGAACTGGTTTTAACTGAAATCTACATGTTTTTTCCATTAACAAACTGATTGCACTCTGTCAAGGAGTTGGTCCAGATGAACTGCCACTAAAAGATGAGGATACACCGATACTGCACTGTGCGCAGTGTAACACCCAAGGCCTCGTTATACCTGGTGGCCATTTAGTTGCCTGGATACCTACTTAAACCGTTCCACACCTGCAACCAGTCATCAGGCATTCAGACACCATCATGAAATTGGCCAACTGCAGGTATGTGGAGCAGGGTTAGCCTCCCTGCCAGTAAAAATATTTTATCGTGTGAATGGTGCCAGCTTATCTTATATAGTCAGACAAGCATTCAGAAGCAGTAATTTCTTAAAGTACAATTATGTAACCTTTGTATAAACTCTCAATTACATTGTCAGATGTTGTCTGTGTTAATGAAGAGTGACACTGCAATGCCTACAGGCAAGTGTTGCAACACATTTCTGCAACTTCGATTACACCCTTGTCAGCCAGGGTGTGATGTACAAGTAAAAAAGTCAAACGAGCGAAAGTGGACATGAGAGGAGCCAGGGTATACATTTCCTTCCCAACAGACATGGTCGGACTACAAAGGGGAATTGAGTGGTAAATTACCCACACTTTAATCAATCACGAAATTTGACTGGTGAGGGGTGGCATCAGATGACTGTTTCACCCTGACCCTGATAGAGAGCAACTCATCATATGGAAATAATAATTTAACTTCAATGTAACTCTCACCTGAAGTTAAAATAGCATCAAGTGCCTATCCTGCAACAATCTACTCTGTGTACTGATGTGTTCATTATTTTTTCACTGAATCTGTTTCTGCTGTTTCCTTTCATAAATGTCATGCACTTTTCAAATACCACACAGAGTGAATTCCTATGAGAAAATGCAGATGAGAGAATGCTTTTCCATGGGGAACACATCTTGCTCCAGTCTCCGAAGAGAGAGGACGTACAGTACATTTGAGCGATTCCAGTGTAAAGTCTTTATCACAAATCATTCCACAGGACAGACACAGGACAGACTTGTTCTCACTAATCGGGCCGTTCGAAGACTGCTGGAGGGCTAACGTTACACCCTCCCCCGGTGACGGTGCGCCGAATGGGTACCCCAGGCCGCAGGCCTGGAAAAGAGCTAGTAAAGCTAGTGGTTTTCTAGTTACATTATAAAGTTCGCTGGTAATAGTTGGTCACACCTAATCATTTCCCTTCAATTTGTATTATACCATATACAGATATCTCTAGTCTGCAGTCATCTAGTACATCACCAGTGAAGCGAAAGAAGACCAGCCTCATGTGGCAGAATTTTACAGGAGTCAACACCCAATACCTCATACAGAGAAGATGCTCAATATATTCACAATGTCATCCTACATTGCATGCAGAATGATAATCCTGTAGGCTATGTGTTGATACCGTGCACATTTGGATTTTTCAGTTCTAGAGCATCCGAAATAAAACCAGTAGATCTGTACGTTTGCAGTAGCCCACAAATAGAAAATGTGCATATTACACATCTGTGGCTCAAGGTTTTGGAAAATTTGCATGGACCATGGTTTGGGTCACAACAATGTGAATCATTGTTTCGTGCCATGAGAAGGATGGCGAGCATTTTTTCAACGAAAGTGAACTTCAGCGTCAAGGGATTTCTCCAGCGCATCCACAGACTTGATGTACAGATGGAGGTCATGGCCAATAACTGATATTGTCATTCCAAAGAGGAGGAAAGATGCCTCCTTGAGAGGGGACCTTAATTGGACACAAGCTGTAGGAGCATCACAGACAACTACAACAATAATGATGCATTTTATCCAAAATCAGATTAGGAATGTATGTGGTCAAGTGGGTTCCCTCTGGTGCCACCTGAAGCCACCAAAGAATCTCCACACAGTGGAAAACTTTGTATGTGGACTTGAATACTGCATTGACGTTGTATTCGTCAATAAAAGACGTCATTCCTTGACCCTTTATCTCCCGCACCCAAATTGGTTGTATTATAATACAACCAAACAAAATAAAATTCACTGGTATAACCCCGATAGAAATTTCTCTCACCATAGCCTTAAGAAATATTCATAGTTTCTATGTTTAGCACGACGTCATAAGCCAAAGGCTTGATTCACTTCAAAAAACCTGAAACAAACACTTACTGCACGAATTTAAATGCACACATCTCCCTGCCGCATATTTCCCAGTATGTGCAAGTGCATCTGAAAACCATTTAAAAAATCTCGAAATTCTATGACATACTTTTCGCCGGGGAAAAAATCAGAACGATCTGTGAACGGTAGGCAAAAAACCCCAGCCCCATGTTGGTCGTTGAGTGCGTCCTCGCTCCTAATTGGCAGGGCGGACTGCTCCGATGCCGGCTCACAACCTGAGCCTGATTTTTTTTTTTGCACCTGGAGGATCACATACTTCCTTTTAAACCGGACATGTAAAAAATTTTTAACGGACACTAATGATTTCATAATTTATCAGAGAGACTGGGCAACCATATAGAATTTTCTTGGATATTTCAGATGGGTAGAAGACGCCTTTGAAAAACCGTGTAGATGACGTCACCATATTGTGCATAGTATATGAGGCTGTTGATGCCCTTTCTCAATATGCCCTGTAGTTTGGTATGTCTCGCAATGTTCAGCCCCCTCTTGTGCATGAATCGAGAGCGAAACCGATGGTGCCAGATCCAGCCATTTTCACCTAGGTAGCTCTTTTTAAACCCCCACCTGAAGAGTGCAAAATCGAGCAGGAGAGTTGTACATTTCGACAGGACTAAAAAAAACATTCTCTGTAAAAATAACTATTACAAGTACATGGGCCTTTTTTCTGTGGCAAGCCTCATATGGGTACAGCTTGAGTGTTTAAATAATGTTTTCTGCCATCTGGTATTATTCTATCAAGTCCCTTGAGAAAATTATATTCGCAAATTGCCAGAGGCAACCCGCAGACACCCGTTTTGCTTTGGACACCATTTCGATGGCACTGAAATTGCAGCAGTGTAACCCCCAACTTAATGGTGTAACTGCAACATAGGTTGCCTCATACAGTCATACAGGGGTCATGTCCAAATCTTATTTGTAATGCTCATTCAACTTGTTTTTCTGCACCAGCACACAAACAATTTCCTGAGACTTTAGCCCAGCAAAGGAAACCGCACAACCAACCAACCCATGTGAATTTTCCACATGTGACTTGTTCTTCCAGCATTTTGTAGCCTCACACAGGCAGGAACGAGGACGTCCAGTCATCTCAAATGATGGCGGCAACCAGGCCCATAGGTCTTCTTCCCAACTGCTACCCTCACGTCGCCCCCGCCAGTACCCCGCAAGGGATCTCTTGATGGTTAGGGGATTGAAGCCCTTCCCTTCCCTCCTTCCCACAGGCCTCCTCCTCATGCCGTCCATCAGGTCCTTCCATACGAGTCAAGTGCAGGAACTTTGACTTTGTCCATCAAGTCACATCGATTCACAGGGCAAGGTTGGCATGTTGCTGCATGAAATTTTTATGTTTTTTTACTAAGCCCTCACTTTGTCCTTTTCCAAGCAAATGTGACTATATTGAATAGGGCAAGCAGCGTATTCCTTAACCCTACCTCGGCTCAACTGGCGCGTCCGAATGCGCATCACCGCTCTCCCGCCGTGACGTCACATGCGGGTGTTGGACGCGCTCTAGGACACGATTCAGGCAGCGGGAGCCGAACTTTTTTTTTTGCGCTAGTCCCTGCTGCTACGGGTGCTTCAGTAGAGTCACAGCTAATGAATGATGCAAGTGCAAACCTGCTCACTGTCAGTATATTGCTGCCCTACCTCAGCATCGGGGGGTAGGGGGTACCACGTAGGGGGGTAGGGGGTACAATCGGGGGGTAGTGGGTACAACAGGGGGTAGGGGTACGATGTACTAACCCAACCTAACCATACCTAACCTTCACTCGTTGCGGATACAGCCCTATCTTCACGTAAGAAAAGACGACGAAGAAAATAGGGGGTAAAAAAAAAAAGAAGCCTAACGGGGACTCGAACCTGCAGCCTTCTGATCTATAGGCCAGGGCGCTACCAATACACTACAGCAGCCATCGCTGGGATTGCTCCTTCCGATGGGGATTCTTATGCTGCGCAGGCACGATGGCCCGTGTCCTAGAGCGCGTCCAACACCCGCATGTGACGTCACGGCGGGAGAGCGGTGATGCGCATTCGGACGCGCCAGTTGAGCCCAGGTAGGGTTAAGGAATACGCGGGCAAGCATGTTGTTCGTTTGTTTGAGTGGGTAGGAACCACGGCAACTGTGGCTATTAGTAAACACGTAGATGGGACAGAAATGAAGACAACAGAGAGGAAAGAGTGGTCTCCATTTGTCTCTCTCCCCCCGCAGATTTTTTCGGAAAAATAGGGAATGATTGGAATTCCGGCTCTCTTTCTTTGTCACAGCCTCCCCTGGTAAGTTCAGTTTACTGTAGGGTCAGAAAGAAGTCGGCCATTTCAGTGATGTCCATGATGACCCATCACCAAACGCTGAGGTGCTGCTTTTCCTTGCCATTCCAGAACTGGCCACCTCACTGCCATCGACAGGGGAGAGTCAATTGCTCGCAGGACTTCTGCCTCAGGATTAAGGGCTGCATAAGGCGATGATTGTCTGGGCACCTGAGAATAAAAACAATGTCTTTAACAAATGCTTCACTTCAGAGTTAACCCATTTCCATTATTTCAAATGCATGCACATTGTACCACGTTTTCACATGTAGAGAGGGATGCTGTTATAAGATGAGGTTGAACAGACGCTTGGTATTTAACGTGATTGTTTTTCTCAAGCTGTCACCCTACCTTTATCCATAAAAATATGCTTCTAATTTTTTAATCAACATCCTTTGTATTACAAACACTTTTTAGTGCAGTCATCATTGAGTCAGATGCAACACTAAAGCACCACAGGAAGAAAACTCGAAGCTCTGGACTGATGGAAAGATCCTGATACCTGTCCTTGCAATTTTAACCCTGTACTGCACATATTTAGGATTTTGGGAAGAAAAAAATTGTAACGCCTTTTTCTCATCATAGGCGACGTAAGGATGGTTTATAATATGTTTTGGTCATCTCTGACCCAATGACGTTGAAGTTACATGGACTGAGTCAAAAGTCATGGCGAGTATTTGTTTATCAAAAACAGTCACACATACGGAGATGACCTTTGCTAACTTTTAAAGGTCTGGCGATTACAATTTGATCTGAGATATACATGGCATCCATATCGCAAGGGGGGCCAGAAAAATAGAGGCAATCATAACCCCCACCATTCCACCGTCGCATGCAGCTTGGGGTGGGGGGTCATGATCCCCTTTCGTTTACTGTCTCCCCATGAGATCTCGGAGCCATCTATATTCCAGTCCACATTGTAATTGCCAGGCAGTAATACTATATCTCTACGGTATTAGTCATATATCGAGGCAACTGCCAGCGACATTTTTCGAAGCAGCAGCAGAAGAAGAAATCGAAGATTAAGGATACTTAAAGCATGGGCGAGCAAGATTCCTTCTTCTGCAGCTTCGGAAAATGTAGCTGGCACTTGCCTCGATATATGACCAATACTGTACATCTTACCATTTTTGAATAAAAACACACACAATGACTTCGGACTCAAACCTCAAGCAATATTGTGCCTGCGCCACCAAAAAATTGTCATGAAATTGTGCCGGCTAAATAAGAATGGCCGCAAATGGCGACAAGAGAGCTACTCTTTGCCGTTTACACATGTAATAGGATATTTAATATCTGCACCTATATCTAATCAGCTCCAGAAACAATCGCTGCTTCAGAAAATTCCAATTTCGCGCCATTTTCTATGACCTTGGTTCTCTCCGCTCCATACCGTATCCTGCCCGTATCATTTGTCGACATTGGCCCTCATCCAGCGGAAGCTAACAAACTAACTGTAACATCAAGCCCCACTGGTTTCCAGGACCAAAGTTGACGCTTATGGCGTCTGCGCAAATTAATCGTTGCCCTCAATCCACGAGGCGTGGTACAAGGTTAAAAGTAAAATTATGGCAGCTGTTGTTTTGTACAATGGGTACACTCGCAAAGAGTCAGTTAAAATACAAAATCATTATGTCATTCACGCCTCGGCAGATTGATTATGCCTTGAGCATTAAAGCAAAGCGTAACAAGGAAGTCTGTGTTCTGATTATGGAATCGGCATGGAAGGTAACCTTTGAGGTCACAAAAGTTTTATCTAACATTATGGCTGTTCATTATGGTTATCCCAGACCTTATTTTGCTAAAAAACAACAACAAATTGCAGTGGGTCACTGTCATGTTATGTTTCCAATGGTGTTACTTAGGTTCTTGTCCAAAAATATATTGGGCTAAAATTGTGCAGTTTATTATTCTTGAAAACAGGGTTGTGAACCGAACCCTTGCTCCAGGAACCCGATAACATCGGAGCCGCTCCGGACCAAGCATCGGAACTTGGTTCGGGTTCGAGCAGGTTCAAGGGGAGAGTGGAGCCATGGTCGAAGAGGGTCCAGAGTTTGGTTCGGGCCAATGGCTCTGGAGCTGAACCCGGTTCCGGAGCGGGTTCAGAGCGGTTCAGAGCTTGGTTAGGTCGTACATACCAAAGGCAGAAAAACCACTGTATTTACTCCAACGTATGCGTCATGTTTTCATGCTGGTAGAATGGCATTTCCCAGCACCCGCGATGCAGGGAGTACTGCAAATGTCACATTTTTATGTCATACGCATTTTTGTATGTTACAATAATTATGTCATGCCCATTTGTTGTATGTTACAATATGACATACCCATTTTTTGGATGTCACATTTTCATGTCATACCAATAGCTAATGGTCATACGCATTTGTTGTATGTGTCATTTTATGTCATACGCATTTTATAACCTCCTGAGACCTGATGTCCAATATATTGCACATCAGCAAAAAAAATAAAAAATTGGCGTCAATTTCAGTTGACGCCTATTTTTTTTTGCTGATGTCCAATAAATTGGACATCAGGTCTCAGGAGGTTATGGTACAATATCACATTGTAACATCCCAAAAAATGCGTATGACATGAAAATGTGACATGCAAAATATGGGTATGCCACTAGCAGGTTACCTGGTGTTGCCCGGGTATGTTGGGATGCTGGTAAAGACAGGGGTACATATCTGTGATAGATTACCTGCTTGTCTTATAGCGTACAGTCGACACAGATATTCTGATTGGATGTGTAAGAGGAATGCGGATGAAGTTGGCCAAGGAAAAGACTGCACAGCCATGTGTTTTTTCCCCTGCATTTTTGACCCCTTGACCCCCCCCCCTCCCCCCCAACCCCACTTCACACCCCCACCTCGTTCCATATGTTTGCTCTGAAGAACTTTGGAAATGTACGTACAGATGTATGATGGGAAATTTTGTTTTCAACACGGAGTAATATTTTGCAAATACTGTATTATTTAATTGTATTTACTTTGTCTGGAAGTCTACTTTCAAATCCCACAAAATCCCGGAATTACCATAAGATACGAAGTCACGTGAGGTGGCCAATTTGCGTAATTGGTGGATGCGCTGAATTTATGGAGATGGTTTAATTTGCTAGGTATTGTGGCATAAGGGCATTTCCTAGGGGAGACAAAGTGGCGATGCGGAAACGTCGCGTTCGATCCCAGCCTGGGGTTCCCTCCTTCATCCCGTGCAGAGTTGGGTCGATCGTCTCTGGCTTCGTTTCGGGTGGAATCTCCTCAGACTAATCCACCCGGGGGAGTTCACAAAATATACCGTTTGAGAATTGCACTTGCACCTTGCACATCCCCTCCCAGTCAGCCTGCCCGTGGGCCCGGGCACTACGTCAAAAAGGTTCCATCAAGACGAAATAAAGGTTCCCTCCCTGCGGTACGATGCAGGGAGGTAAATAGCTAAAAAAAAAAGAGAGGCATTTCCATGGGAATGCAAATTGATTTATTGTTATTGATGTAAGCTAATTGTTGAGGCAGGAATATGCGTGTTGTGGGAGTTAGGTACATTTTCGGAAGCTGAAACATGCGGCGTTAGATTCCTTGGAAAAAGTAACCCCCGATATGCTAATTTAAGGCGGTGTAAGGGCCTTCCCCTGGATTTCTATAAGGGACAAACATCCAAACTCACAAACTAACAATCAAGCTTCCTTATTTATAGATATATATGGTCGTCCAGACGGGACCAGTTTGCCAGGGCCAGGCCCCGGCAAATCCAGGGCCGGTCGGGGCTAGTGGGGTTCAGACGACAAAGCCGCGGCCCCGACAGACCCCACAAAGTGGGCTGAAAGCGACCCACTTTGGGGAAGTGGGTGACAACGGCCCCGGCACCGGGCCCTGGCAAATGGGAGGCGGGAAGACGAAATTAACATGGCGCCTTATGGGCATTCCGACTATCTTTGCGCCGTCACTGCGAGGCGCCTATTGGGACTAGAAATATGCAATTGGTACCAAATGATAGCTCCACTCATGCCCCGTCTCATGCCGTACATCTCCATCCGAGAGGTTGAGCGGGGAAGGACATAGAAAATCCTACACTTTGTCATTGTTTGTCTTCGTAAGTGCAGTTTGTGTAACTACACCACTCAAACAACCACATTAAAATGTTCCAAATTTTAATATGTCGTAAAGACAATCTTCCTCTGCATATTTCACCAACTCGGGGCCGATTATCAAGGTTGATTTAATGATTCGAAAATAAAAAAGTGAGCGTATGAGTGATATCGGAACTTAGGGCAGCTTGAGTTAGGTACTGATGGACCAAAGTCCGTACAAAACCTATAATAATAATAATAATAATAATAATAATAATAATAATAATGGATATCCCATGATATGCATTATTGGACCTTTTTATTGGGGGAGCAAACAATAAGAGGTGATCTGTCGGTGATGATGGAGACCATCGCAGGTGTACCACTATATAACTACTTATTTTTGCCACTGTAATGAGATGTTATAGGCTACTGGTTTGGGCCTTCCCTGATACATCATTCAAGTCGCTGGCTAACCGGACAGTTATCAATTGTTGTACTGTTACAGTCATATACTACTGTATACTAACATAACCCTGCTATAACCTCGACAATTTGGCGTAATCCGGGACAAATGGTAACCCGAATGACCCCTGAAATAATCCGGGACAATGGGTGGATATTCCGGAGAGTCCCGGACAATCCGGGACGTCTGGTAACCAATATATGTACGATTATGAGAATCATGTCGCGCCCTATCCTATATGAATCAGCTGTACTGTATTCACATCTCCCCCCCCCCCCCGCGGCTGTGTACAGAGCTATCTGTCGGCATGACGGATTTTTGTGCGATTTAGGTGGCGAAACCTGGTGTAGAAGTAGCCTTGGCTAAGGTGGCGATATGGCGCCAATGGCGGATACTGATCGTCACTTGTTTGTTTGTTTGGCCGGCCTTGGCTCTCTCGTGTGAACCCGCCAGGGCTTCAACCTGCCGGGGCTGGAGCCGGGGCCAGGGCTAGTGAGGGCCCCGGCCCTGGCAAACTGGTCCCGTCTGGACGACCCCATAGAGATATTGTGCATACAATTACATGCTCAAAAAGGCCTACTGTGAACACCGGCACTCGACATCAGAACTGTATGCTTTCGGTATGAAGCTCAACCAATACAACAAATGTGTATGGCATGAAAATGTAAGGTCCAAAAAATGTGTATGACATATTGTAATGTACAAAAATGCGCATGACATTAAAATGTGGCACACAACAAATGCGCATGACATTAAAATGTGGCACACAACAAATGCGTATGACATGAAAATGTGACCTCCAAAAAATGGGTACGACATAATTATTGTAACATACAAAAATGTGTATGACAAAACTGTGACATTTATGGTACACCCTGTATCGCGGGTGCTTGGAAATGTCATTCTGCCACCATGAAAACATGATGCATACGTTGGAGTAAATCCAGCGGTTTTTCTGCCTTTCCACCACTTCAGTTGGTATGTATGACATAACCAAGCTCTGAACCCGCTCCGAACGGGTTCAGCGTCGGAGCCGTTGGCCTGAACCAAACTCTGGAGCAAGCTGGCAAGCTCCCAACCAAACCCCGTACCCGCTCCGACCTTGGCTCCACTCTGCTCCAACCCTAACCAAGCTCCGCTGCTCGCTCCGGAGCAGCCCCGATGTTATCGGGTTCACGGAGCAAGGGTTCGATTCGGTTCACAACCTGACAATCTTATTGAGTGTTTTAAATTTTCTAATGTATTAAGGGGGCGCATTAGTAAAAATACGGCAGGCGCATTTTTGAGGGATTTTTTTTTTTTTGTGGCGAAACGCACCGTTAATTGGAAAAATCACAACGAAGGTGCCCCGCACAAAGGTTTGGCCTTTACTATGGTACCATACTCGATATGATTGCATTAAAATTGTGGACATGTTGCGTTCCTGCCCCCATGTTATTCAAATGGGCTTCTCGGGGAAACTTTTAAAAATGCCATGACAAATTGGGACCTCGTAATTATGACCGAATAAAATCAATTTCCATCAAAAATAAAAAATATTCAGCACACCTCCAAATACCATGTTTAATTTAAGTTGGCAGTCATGAAAATTGCGCCTGCGCACAAAAACATCCAGCCGGTAATAGGCCCATATTAAATCGAGTTTAAAACGCAGATTCGAATGGAATGCATAGGATTGAACAGCATTTACTGCTGCATCGGTTGCGTATGTTTCCCTGATTTTAGCCCTTCTTGTTAACATTCCAATTCTAGACTCTCATTTGATTAGCAAGTCGCTTCATTTCCACCTTAACACAACACTTTAAAAATTCAACTTCCATTGAATACATTAAATCTTAACATCGCAAACATGTTTGTCAAGTTTGAAACACATTCATAAAAATGACTAATCTGAAGTATTGGGCAATTGGGCACATATTGACGTGTTGAGAATGATAAGCAATATCAACTGGACTGGGCGGATAAAGTGCTAATACAGCCAACACCTATTTATCTCAGACTGATTAGTCATAGTTAATTGATCAGTTTATGTAAAACCGCACACCTAATAGACATTATAGGCATAATGTCCTGAATTTTCAATTATCATTAAATTTCACATAATTGTATTATCATAAGCTCTATTAATGTATATTTTGTCAAACAGTGTCGTTTACATTTAGTACCTGGTAATATTTATGCCCAGATTAATAATTTAGCCAAATGCAACAACATGTAGAGTACACATAATTTGTGCTGTCACACATGTGATCATGTCACTAACATGATTTCTTGCTTAATTTCTTCTAAGTAGGGCTTTAAACATATGAGCAAAAAATGTTTCCCATTATTTCAGTTTATCTCTCAACTGCAAACAATACGGCCATGAAATTATTACAAATTTATATAAATTTGCGAAGTGCTACATTTTGACATTAACTTCCAAAAATTGTCACATACTCATTCATGAGAGTTAAAAATTTAATTGTCATACTGTTAATCACTCTACGATTTGTCTGAAAAATTCTGAGTGCTAGCGCTTAAAATTTAAAAAAAATAGGTATAAGAAAATATCTAGTTGGATTACCTCTTAACACTAATTCAGGAAAATATCGATGTGCAATGTCACATGTTATCATAAGACGGCCCATTAGCAGTGTCATTTTTTTCACCTATGTCGACGGCTCCATTAAATGTTGATATTTCCATGTAAAAAACTCATTATTTACCCATTGGTTTTTCTAAATTAAACAACAAGGGTGTAAAGTGCAGTGCCAAAGGGGCATTATGTTTTGAAGTTGTCAAGAACAATAAATTGAAATTTCTTTCCCTTCAGCTACCATGATCTGCTACACATAACGACACATGGCCAGCATTTCGCAACTTGCAATATTTTTGACCTAGGTGCTTTAGTATAAAAACTGGCAATTTTTTTTAAATATCACATGACCAGAACAAGTCTGTTGGAACAAATGATGCTCACTGATTACAATATAATGATAATTAGATATTAGGTCTATTGCGTACAGTGGTGTCTCGTACCTCGAGCTTAATTCATTCCAGAAGGTAGTTTGAACTCCGAATTGTTCAAAGTCCGAATCAATTTCCCCCATATGAAATAACGTAAAGTGAATTAATCCATTCCCAGATCCAAAACAATAGCCATTTCGATAAAGTTAAACAGCAAACACTCATAATTTAAGGTAAACTTAACATGATTAAATGCCCAAAATAAAACATGAAAACAATAAAATATGTAAATACTGCATAATAACAAGTTACAATTACTGCACAAGTGAGGAGTGGTGATGTCCCACGTGGTTGGGGGAGAGCAAGACAAAGGTTACTGTTTGGAATGGGAATCACCTTCTACAGGGTGTTTCAGAGTCACGGGTCAAGCGCGAGCGAGGTGGTGGGGAAAAATGGTAGGTGGCGACAACCCCAGTCGATTTTATACAACAATTAGAAATAAGGCAGTAATCAATTTATTTATTATGGCCGCACAGTGTGACGTCACATCCTTCCTGTATTCGAATTGACCGGCGTGGACTGGCAGATTCAGTGGTTTGAACCTGGTTGAGCGGCTTTTTAGCCTTGCGGGTTGTACTGAACACCGGCAGGGTATTGAACACACCACTGTACAGTAGTACACTACGTTGTCGGTGTAGCATGAGAGCGCCTTTTCCAGTGCAACCCGCGAGGCGAAAAACCCGTTCAACCAGGTTCAAACCACTGAATCTGCCAGTCCGCACCGGCCAATTCGAATACAGGAAGGACGTGACGTCATGCCGTACAGCCATAATAAGTTGATTACTGCAACATTTGTAATTGTTTTATGAAATCGACTGGGGGTTGTCGCCACCTACGATTCTTCCCCACCCCCTCGCACGCGCTCGACCCGTGACTCTGAAACACCCTGTATGATGCATAACCAAACACACCAAAAATAAGTGTGACCATCAAGTGCAACTAATGCACTGAAAACATATGATCGTAACAGACGTGAAGCGTTCGCAGGGAGATCTAGACTTGGCCGCACACGCAGCCAGCGCATTATCCGTAGCGAACGTAATGTACGTCGTTTGTTCCATTGTTGCTTTTTTTTTGTTGATACTGATTACTCGTATTGTTCTGTGAGGGTACTTCCATGGAAACCTTGACCTGCAGGGAGGCTGTAAGCTCCCATCTGAGGGCCCAGTCCCCCCCCCCAGTGAGGTGAGGCCTACTTCCCCCAGTGCGAAATGAGGGCAGGGAGGCACGCCCTGTTGGAAAGGAAGCGGGGTGATGCGTACCTGTGTGGTGTGCAAGGCTCCTTGTTCCCTCAGGGGTGGTGGGCCGGACCAGGGGCGGACCCACGGGCAGCCCCAGGGCAGCAGCGGCAGAGACGCGACGTCATCTCTTCGGAAAGTGAGGCGAGGAAAAAAGATAAAAGAACGTCCTCCGGTCGGCGTCCTTTGGCTGGTTGTGGCGTCCCCCGTCAGATGGCAGGGTCCATCCATCTCGAAAGGGTATGGCCAACCGGATAGGATGGCAGCCATGTTTGAGCCATGTTGAGGTAACAGGCATATCGAGAAAATCAGGGACATATTTTGTCATTATTACAACTGCTGCCATGCCCTGGCAGTTGGCAGTGGAATGTGCCAGGGGTTCAACAATAGTTCATCCACATCACATGAGAGGATATAGAAAAATCCTATTTTGCTATCAAAATTTTAAGGCGAAAAAAGGGCGAAAGTCACACCCATGGTGCATGTTTATATTTCTCATGGTCACACGTACATGGTTCACCAAAAACAAGGCCGGGCATTGCATAATTACATCGCACCGAGAGCTCGTGTCACCACTTGCGGCTAGTTTTGTTATATTCAGAATTATTAACTTATTGTATTTGAATATATTCGTAACATTTCACTTATCACGCTTTATATCTATTATTAATAGTTCTATTGCATAACATATGCATGAACATAACAATGAATGACTTCTGAAAAATTCAATCAATCATTTCAAAAATCAGTGTAGGATTTCCGCAATACAATATAATTATGTATGTATAACTATAACTGAAACTGGACTTCAGAAAACAAGACTTATTGGATATGTCGCACATTCACAACCTGACGTGATGTTCACTTCGCGACTATGAACACTTGCAAAGGTATTGTATGCATTTTCATACATAAAAATGAGTTAAGAGCTGTTCATTAGTGCATATTCACCTACATGCTGATCTCATTAGCGTAAGAAATAACTGCCCATCACCATTTTGCTAGAATAGTTCCTCTTTATTTCTACTCGAAGTGCGGCTGAGTATACTATAAGTGTGCAACGTTGCGAAGAACTCATTTCATTTAACAAACAATCAAAAACCTGTGAATAAAGTCAGAGATGCTGAGAAATTTCAACGTCAGGAATAAACATGGAATTGTCATGTGCACATTACACACCTGCTGTATTTATATTAACAGAAGAGGAAGTAACATTACTTTACAGCCCACGATATTAATATCCAGCATGCGCCTGAAAAATTATTGACTTTCGCATATGTTGGATATACATTGTAAACCCATTGAGAAGAAATTACAAAATAAGCATATAATAATTGGCAAGGCCAGTTCAGTATTTTGATGGGAAAGACATGAAATATGAATTGGCCAACAGGTTTGGCCTTGTCATCCCTAGACAGAGATATTGACATCATTGTTCACATTTCAGTAAAGAGTCCAGCAAACAATGGTCAAGAATAGTATCTATACTCCCATATACTTGGGTGTGGTGTGCGTAGTTCACAGCATAATTTATTGTCAAGGCTGATTTTGCCGCGATATTTATATTTACATCATTTTAAGAAACATCAATGGCTGATAAATAAGGTTTTTTTTCTTAACAATTGCATTGCAATAGTTACATAATATCACCATATTTTCCACAAATCGAAACGTTCTACTCTGGAAGTATCTGGATCACGCTAGTGAGTCACACAATCCTCAAATCATATCGCGACGCCTCTTTGTCGGATGAGACTTCTTCAGATTCATCTACGACACAGGCCATCCCGATGAGCAAGTATTACATTCATTCCTACGTGGCGTTTTTTCAATAATTGAGAGGCCATGACCAGGCAATAGGCTAAACACTGTCAGTGTTAGTTTATTTTTTACACAAGGTGCAGCTGAAAGGCTCTCTTAAATAGTTAGCAGGAACCTTGTGAAGAAAATCCAAAGATACCTTCAATTAGTGAAGCAGGAAAATCAGTAATCAAATCGGGCAGGAGAGTCTGCTGCCATCCCATATTCTGAGAATGGGCTGGGGGACAATCAAATGTCACAGAAAATATGTCGCCACCAACCACCAAATACGCAAGTGTAAGGTCAAAGACCTGTCCGACTTGGGTGGCCCTACCAGTAGACGAAACTACCGACTGCTGGGGTCACGGGAGAAACCCAAACCGTCAATCTGAAAAGGACGAGAGACATGCTGAACATAACATAATGAATGACTTGTGAAAGTCAATGAATCATTTCAAAAATCAGTATGGGATAAGATTCGGAAGTACCATATCATTAGGAAGCATTCCAACGATAAGTAGTAGTAATTGGCCAACAGGTTTGGCCTTGTCATGCCTAGACAGAAATATTAACGTCATCGTTCACTTTTCAGTGAGGAGAGCAAACAATAGTCAAGAATACTATCAATACCCACATAATTACGACGTATACGTGGGTGAGGTTCCAAATGTGCAGAGACAGAGCATAATATTGACAATATTTATTTTTGCATCATTTTAAGGAACATCAAAGGCTGATAATAAAGGTTAATTTCCCTCAAAACTTCAATAGTTACATCACATCACCACAATACATTTATGACAACTCATCCACAAATCGAAACGTTACACGCTTCTCACTAGACGCACAATAGACGGAACGTTGCACTAGATCAACTGAGAAGACCGACAACGTTAATGATATCGAATATTTACTGCCGTACGAGGACATTTACGACTCCATTTATGACTGCCACGTGAACAAACCAGGGCATGGAGGGCGAGCGACGATGGAAAGGTACTTGATGAAAAAAAATCACCATACCGCGACCAGCACTCTTGATTTTCCTGTCGTGCTGCCGCTCGAAAAGAGGTCTTCATCAAGCATCAAGCATTCGGCCAATTCTGTCGAACGACTTTGGTGACCGGGGTCAAGTTGACCTATAATCGACTTCCAGTCTATGCCAGATCGCGATTTCAAGTGGATTTTGAACTACCAAGATCATGTACCAAGTTTGTTGTTCTTCGACCACTCAGATCGAAGCGTGCTCTGGAGGTTGCTGCGGAGCTTCTTCAAATATTTCTTTTTGTTGGAAAATCAAAGATATTGCACAGCGATAATGGGAAGGAATACGTCAACCAAGTGATCCAGCGCGACATGAAGTCAGAGGGAAACGGTTTACCTACATCATGGTACGACATAATTATACAGTATACTCTTTGGGATTGGCTCAATATTATATCACATGGACAAATTTAAGTCGTTATTAAATTAACAATTTCCACAGGAGCCACACGACACCTCAGGTTTAACTCCTCAAGCTCAGGATGAGGTTGAGACAGCAGGGCAGGGAGAGACTGACATATGCTGCAACCACATTTATGATAATAATTCAAGTTACATCAGAGTGCAACTTCTTGAAAATACTCTGGCAGGAACACACTACATGACATGTAGTGTGTTCCTGCCAGAGTATTTTTAAGAAGTTGCACTCTGATGTAACTTTGTAATCCCCTCCAAATTAGTTTGCCATCAAGATTATGGCTTATGAAAACTCTTGACCAACTCAATGCCAGATGTACGAGGCATTTAATAATAAATAGAAACAATGAGAGGAAAGACTGAACCACTCTTCGTTAAGCCGAACGTCATAAAAGGCGGCTACAACAGAAGTACTTACATCAGCCATGGACGAGGTTTGAATAGAACTGGATTGTTCCATATTTGGATCATGCGCGAGGACCCAACTTGTGAGAAGTGATGTCCCTCATGACCCTGTCCATAGCCGGACAACTACTAAGGAAAGGTGGAGACACCATGCAATTGGGCATTGAACAGAATTATTGTCAGTTCAGTATGGCAGTGACTCTGCTCTGACCAAGACAGACAACCAGTAGGCTCATCAAAATATCACTTGGCTTAAAGTATCCAGCTGCATTCTGCATATTTCTACATATATATGACAAGGGCCTTCAATTTCCTGGACATGTGGGAGTACCTAATGGACTTTGTTACGAGCACGTGTCCAGTTGTGGAAGGTATTACGTGTACACCGAAGAAGCACAATTGTAATCACGGGTTGGGTATTGGGAGGAATACAACTTACTATCAAAACTATTCCATATACAAACTATTGACTCACCCAGCAACATCCCTCACCTCCATCGACGATTCGACATCTTACACATGATGAAGAAGCACACATGAACACATGAAGAAGGAGCCTCCCGCTCCTTCCCTCCTGATTTTCCCCTCCCCTCTATCTAGTTTCTACAACCAGTTGGATTCCAGCCCCGACTTGGGGCAGTCCTAAATAAACCTGTGCTTGATCGAACCTACTGTGTCACATTATTGAGTAGCCGGCGCATACGACGACGACCATCGTCGTTACAAACTGTCCAAACTATGCTACTGAAGAGAAAATATTGAGAACCATTGATTACACATATAAATAAAAGTCATATCATTCCCATTTGTAATTATATTTATGTTCTTAATTATTGTGCATGCCGCAGCTGGAAGGCGCTTTTAAATACTGCAGCAGCAAATTTAAGAAGAAAGTCCACAAGAGCATTCAATATTAGTGCAGTAGGAACATCAGAAATCAAATCGGGCAGGAGAGTCTGCTGGGAGGACAATTAAATGTTACAGAAAAATATGTCGCTACCAAACAATACAGCCAGACCATCTCAACCGAACAATTGGAAATAGCCATTGAAACTCACCCTACCAACAAAGAATATTAGCATCAAAATGAACGTCAAAATACCGACCCCACTGGCATGTAAAAGTACCCGAGACAAAACTTCGTCCAATGACATTAGCATTTCACTGACGACGGAGTCATTCATGACACCAAGTGACGGCAAATGTGGCACTCTGCCGAAGATGAGGTCAGGTCGTACCTCAGTTGAGTGCAACAACACCATGCAGAAATTAATAGCCACCAAGACAGTCAACCAGAAGGCCCATCATAATATCAACTTCATCCTATAGCAACGAGCTTCAATCTGCACATTTATATCTTCACACATGACAAGGGCCTCCAATTTCCTGGACATGGGGAGTATGAAAGCGTACGGGAGTCACACTGGCAGGTCTCCACTGTGAATGGCTTGTCGTCATATCAGTCCTCAGCTTTCAGAGACATGTCCTAAAACTGGACTAATTGCATGCATTTTTACAGCATATCTTCTTACAAAGTATTCATTTGTGGAATGTTACCCATTTGAGAGTGGGCTCATTTAGAGACTTGCATAATGGAAAACAATGACTGAAAAGCAAGAAACAATATACGGTATTAAATATTATTATAAGCATGTCAAACACTTCGGGTATTTACACGTACCGGTACATGAAGTGTCAGTCACTTCATTCAAGGTACAGAATTGAATTTTACGCAATGAATGGAAAATACCAATATAAACACATATATTCTGAAATAATGATGCCAACTCTAAGGAATAAGTTTTTAGCCAATAGTTGCATACGTATAAGTTGGTATACAGTATAAGCCATACCCATTCTGGTAATAATGTTCATATACGAGTACTGCACAAGTGTATACATGCAATGTTCTGCAGTCCAGTTTCGCCTTCCTCAGCCTAAATATCGCATGACATATTCTAACAGAGCATGTTTTAGTACTTGCTGCGAAAATATGGCAGGTAGTACATTGTCTTGTTCGTCTACAAGTTATATTTACACTGTCGTAGAGCATGATAGAGGCCACACATTAATCGAGTGTGCAGTCATTTTAATGCAAAAGCGCACAGTAGAGTCCTACTGCCGGTATGTGTCATAGTACAGCATATAAATTGACAAGAGAGTTATTGTTGCTTTTATTGCATTTTTAGGCTTTAGGTCTTTCGGTAAACTGAAAAGCATGATGCCATTGGTACATCTAACAGTGGTACTAGACTTTGAGTTGGAAGCATGTGTTAAATAACCTTTCAACAGCAACATTCAGGGATGTTTCTTCCACCTTGCGCAGGCCTAGTTTATTGCGGATCAAGTTTAAGCAACATGACTACCAGCACAAGATTTTGACTCATGGCTTGGTCCGTCTGCGCAGGTTCTCTATCTGTAGTATAGATACACATGCAGTGAACAGTGTGCGGAGATGTAGTTCTGTTGGGGCTAGAAAATAAGAGAGAAAATAATGGAACCTAGATGACCATGGTGATCTTCACACCATAGTAAGTTTGGCCAAAGCTTAAGAAAACTTGGCCAACTCAATGCCAGATGTACGATACATTTAATAATAACCAACACGATTCCTTCTGCATATTTTTCATACATGAGAAGGGCCTTCAATTTCCTGGACATGTGGGAATACGTAAAGCGCAGTCACACTGGCCCGTTTGCACTGTGAAAGGCTTGTTGTCATACCTGTGCTCTCAGGGACATGTCCTAAAATTGGACAAATTGCATGCAATTTTATTGCACAATTTCTTTAAGAAATCTTATGTGTATCGTTTAATGAAGTGTTGGCTCCACTGACTGTGAGAGTTCTACTTAACACCAGATGGATGTGACATCAACGTAACGACCAGTAACGGTGTGTTGAGACGATGAGATCAAATTCAGACAATTTTTCTCTCTCTGCATATGTCTCTCTCCATTCTGGTCTCGCATAACCCTTGCGCAGTGGGTTTCCAGTATCAACAATACGTACAGACTTTCATAATGGAAAGTAATGACTGCAAGGCAAGAAACAATATTATAATGAGCGTGTTAAACCATTTCAGCATTTCACACGTAAATATTGATAATTTGATTACAGATGTGAATTTTAATTAAGGAAAGGAAAATATCAACACCTTTAAACACCTTCTATTAAAGATCTGAGACGACCCTGAGTAGGCCATAGTAATATCAGCTCAGAAATTGTAATTTGAATGAATTTTTAGCAAAGAGTATCATAATTATACTGCCAAAAGCCAAACCAGCTACAGAAGAAAAAGCAGCAACCGAGCCGTCAGTTATGGAAGAAGCAGCTACCCAGCCGCCAAAAGCCAAACCAGCTACAGACATATTCTTGTAATAATGTTCATGCATGCAATGACCTGTACATTATAATTACGGATTCCTCGACTTCAAATTATGCTCCTTCTCATATTGTTTCAGGCACTATAACAACAAACTCCGCCAAGAACTTCCTCTCTGATGCCCTCCATTGACAACATTTCCATCCTCAAATCAACAAACTTGTCTAAGGAGAAGACATATACTCAAACCATAGTTACTAATTGTTGTTATTATTGTTGGTAACGATGACGGAACCGGAACCAATCTTGCACTGCGACTGGTGCGAGTTTCCCAAATAATTGCTCAGAAGTACTAAACTGCTGGCATCACATTATTAATATGTGCAATCTAAATTTACGCAACAGGGTGGGATCATAACTTGTGACTTTTCTATAACCTCGATAAACGATTGATATTCACAATAATTTCTACATCTTAAAATGCCTACTACATCATTACTTATCATATATAATATATAATATTATATATAATATATATATTATATATATAATATAATATATATAATATATATATATTATATATATAATATAATATATATATAATATTAAGTCATGAAGAATGTATACAAAGCAACGATGTCACTAAGAGATCCGATGCGTTTGCTCCTGCAACAAGTTAATAAAGCACACCCTTATTTATACTTGTTCCCGAGTTTTTTATTACTAACGGTTAAACAAAAAAAAAAATACCAGACAACAAAATATCGATAGGCATGTAAGCCAGTACATCACAGGGCTATGTAATACTCTAGACGCATTTCCTCTGTGGTCCTCTCCATATCTTGGTTGTGTCCTTCACAATATTTGAATTTTGAGTCAGGAAAAACAATCCCAAAAAAAAAAAATTAAAATAAAATAAAATCCATATTCAGACATCCCTGTCCATCATGAGGCTGGTAACCCGGTTCTTCTCCGCAGCAGTCATCGTCTCGCAAGGAGGTTTCTAAATAACAACACAGACAAGGCAATTAACAATGAGGAGAGTGATCAACTAGTGCAGTACATGAACCGCTTTAACTCACTTTGACGTCTGCGGTGCAACCCAAGAGGAGCCAGTACAGGTTCAGGGCTTCTTGTATTGTAGGCTGCATGAGCATTACCTCTTCGATTTCCTGGAGAACCTCCCGACGGTACCTGCCCGTGTCGTACACGTGCTTTGGGTCAGTGAACAGGGGGACAGCCCTGGAGAGGTGGAATATAACGTGATCATGAACGTGGCTCGATTTTATCCGGATTACCATATCCTATGAGGGATCGTCACAACTTCAACATCCCTCGCCGCTTAAAATTTATATTCACTTATTATATTCAAATGACCACTTTGCTACATGTTAACAGGTACGTCAGAACGTGACGGAGCGTCAAAGAAGTGGATCAACCGGGAGTTAGTCAACTGTAGCTGCGATGGAATTATTGTACCTTTTGGGTCCAAGGTCCTTCTTCCTACGCCATGTGTCCACCTTGGCCTGAACTGTCGGACGAAGCTTTACCGACTCTCCTCCTTGGTTCATATACTTTTTAGGCAAAGGGTCCTTCTTAGGCAAGTTCCCATTCTTGGTCTCTGACTCCTTCTTAGGCAAGTTCTCATTCTTGCTGGTCTCTGACTCCTTCTTAGGCAAGTTCCCATTCTTGGTCTCTGACTCCTTCTCAGTCACCTTCGCAGCCGAAGATTCCTTCTCCTTGGCCAAGAAAGAGCTCTTGACTGACCCCGAGGACACTGGTGAACCACGTTCCATTCTGGAACCTCCAAAACACGTCTGATGCTCCTAACAGTAAATCCCTATTTGTGTTTACCACATGTTACTAAGTTACGCCCAATCAACAATCACTCACAACACTGTATGCGCACTTATTAGGATATTATTAGCTCACTTCACTGTAGTACAGTACGTATGACTTTCATGCTCCCATCATGAACCTAGTGTTGCATAGTTGCATATGTTGCATAGTGATGTAATATCAAAACACTCTTTGACTAGCTGTAATTAAGAACGGTCGTACTTTTCTTTCGCTCTCCATTTCCCTGTCCTCCTACGTTCGACAGGGATCATAACACCTAGGTACAGAAGGGTCGACTCCCTGACCGCCAAAACCGCCAACGCTACAGTTTTCTTGACCGCCAAAATCTTTCACCACCAATTCCCTGACAGCCAAACTGAACAGGGCTCCAACCCCGGTTATTTAGGTGGGGTAGCCCACTAACTTTGGGTAGGGTAGACGTAAGGATCATGAGAGCATAATATTTATGCTTATGGAAATAGCCGTTACACAGTATAAGCTGCTACTTTCAGCCTCACTTTATAATGGGGGCTCCATTTTGGATCCGGATCAAAAATATGCCCTTCAAGATAGACACATTGTGGTAGCCACCAATAAGCTGGAGACCAATGAGTACTCCATACAGCAGTTTTCAGCTATAACCATACACGGCCGTCGAGCCCACTGTAGTGTGAACACAGCAGGCTACAATGCACGAAGATATATTGTTAGAAGTATACTGACAAACTCTCAACTTAATTCGTATAACAGTACATTAGATAATATAATACACATACTTTTGCACGATTGCAGCTGTGGCATGTTGATCAACCAGCGGCGACATATTCCGGTCTGTACGGTACAATACACGAAAGCTGCATGATTGCAAATCACAGTTTTACTTAAGCTCATTGAATCATATACGTGTATATTCAACTCAAAGCGTCAGACACGACAATTATATCTGCATTAAATCAGACTTCTCTTACTCCGCATCATCAGTGCGGCCTAATCTATGACGAAGTCAAGCGGAAGAAGCACAGACGACAAAAGATGAGACTAACCAGCAACGATCCAGAATCTTTGTACAGAATGACAGCAGTTTTTCATGCACGAAGTAAAAGCAGAAATGAATCAGAAGAGGTGTAATTGTCGATAAACCGATGGGGCATTATGAATTACATCACCTGAGTTCTCATTTCATACCCATGTGAAGGGGTGCAAGAAATAGTGGTGACACTCGAGTTCAATTAATTGAACACTACGCCGTGGAGGTTAGACCAGGGAAGGAAAAGAAAGACAGATGCTAGACACGCACACTTGAGATAGTCTGTTGTATTTATTTATTTACCAAGTTTTCAGGAAATGAACCTGTTTTTCATCATGACCCTTCATGATCCACAATACGAGCAACAAAGTACAAAGCTCGAAAAAGAGTGACGACTTACTCGGACCCTTCTCATTATACGAAGGTGAGGTCATACGCGATTATTGCAGGCACAGAAAAAGATGCAGCCTGGACGACTCATCTAATCAGCCTGAATTCATCATCTCATCTCTCAGGTCATTAAGGCTTGCAGCAATGACAGGAATAGAGTAATAAATCAAGAAGCAACATTATTCTTTCTAGGGGTTAATTGTGTCGAGTGGATGTATATGGTGACATGCTGCAAGGGAGTTCCATGCAGAACTGTTTATAATAAATCTTGGGCACGTGTACCCACGTTCAGTTAAGAGGGACGCAGCGGTATTGTGCAGAACGACACAAATGATACCAAATATACTCGTACAACTAGCATGAAGAGGATACTTGACAATTATTATGAATGTTATATTCAAACGTGGCCGCTGTCCGATTTCCGGAATTGAGCCAGGACAATGACGTAAGTCGTGATGGACGCAACAATCTGAACAAAAGACAACCCAGACTTCAGCAAATATTGATTGTTAAATTTGACTATTTCAGGTCGGGTCATGCACTCACCGAGGTCATCAGCCTGCGATTGATGGAGAAGAAGTTGGAGGCAGTTATCTCCAGAGGAGCACCATCCAGTTCAGCGATTAGAGCGGACACCTGCGGGTCAGAAATTAATCACGATGAAATCAATCGAAATGTGTGCTTTCTAGGCGGTGACCTCACCTGTCGCCTGCAGGTTGGGGTCAGGTCAGATATACGAACTCGGATCAGGTCCTTTCGAGAGGAGGCTGCCTGGAATTCAGTCAAAGGTTCAAGGAGAATCAATAATATATTGTAGATAACAAACTCACCTGCTCAGGGATGCTTCCGACGGTGCATATGGTGAAGTGCAACAATGCCAATTTCGAAGCGATCATTAAAAGTTCGCTCAGCATATGAAGAGGGGTAAGTGACTTCAAGAAATTGATCGCGACAAATATGTTCAAGATGGATTCCCCTACAAGAGCAAGGAATGTGACACAAATGGCTGATCCGTATTCTCTGCTTATGATCTCAGTGATCTCCCGGATCTCGTATAATATCTTCGCAGATGTGGAAAAATATTCTTCGGGATTAAAATCATGCGTATTTTTGCGAGTTGAAAATACATCGCCCAGCCGATTGCACACGAATGAGATTCGCTTTTCAACTTGCTTTCCTTTTCTCTCGACTGCCTTTGAGATAAAAAGCACCTGACATAAGATTACATTTCGTATCATCCCAATTTGAAAAGTAAGGCAGAAAACGAAGACTGATATTTTTCCCTTAGAGGAGATGACACAGGATAGGCACAAGAACGTGACATCCACGACGCTGACAATAATAATTTTCCAGCTAAATTTTCGGAGCATGGCAACATCGCTGCTTAAATTCAAGGCGTCAACTCTGTCGAACAGAAGCTTGAGTTTCTTCCACTTCATATTCACAATGAAGAAATTGATCCAGGGAAGCAGGAATAAAGTCACGAAATAGGAAAACAATGCGCTCCATTCCGTTGGAGTCAGATGTGACTTCGAATCTCCCTGCGAGTAACCATTCGTGACTACTTTAGCGGCAACCAGTGAAGTGAAGATAAAGAGGTTGAGCAGACATGTCCACCTGGTCCACACCCTGTGGCCATCAAAGGGCAAAGGACACAGTCCGAATGCGGCCGAGACCACATACAATGGCCCACATGCCAAAAGAGATGCCCGGACCTTGGCCTGTCCACTGCCTGCCATTGCCACCAAAAATATTTGAGTCACTGCCAATACCACAAGCGTGAAGAAGTTGAACACACCCTTTTCCAACTGAAACAAATTCTCATCAATCCAAAGTGGTTAATGTTGGCTCACAGGGCGCTCCCATTTACGTAAAGACACGAGTTGACAAAAGAAATTGATTATAGCAAAAATGACTGTTGGATTAAGTTGATGGCAGCCTCTGCACATAATACAATTAGAGTTGGCTGATGTAGGTGTCGGGGCTCATCAATAGTCATATGTTACGTAATGTCCTTCCATCTTCTGTCATGTCATACAACTATATTAAACAAAATCACTTCAAAATTTGTAGTTTTAACATGTTCTTTTATACTCTTTGTAGTGTTGCAAGGTTATTGATATTGCAGCGGAAAATGTATGATTGAGTAGGCCTGCAAGCGTACAGCTTTACACAAGGATGTACGACCCAACGACGTAGGGCCGGTTTCACCAAGACTGGTTTATGATAAAACCGCGGTTCTTTCGGAAAATCCCTACATATTTGTATGGATTTTCCGAAAAAACCGGGGTTTTATCATAAACCAGTCTTCGTGAAACTGACCCGTAGTATATAATATTTGATTGCAAGTGAGGGAGAAAATGGGTCATCCTGAGCCAATTGGATACAGTAGTAGCATTTCTACTTGACATATACGATATTAAAACGAGTTTAGCCTCATAAGAATTCAGAGGTGACATACCAGGGCTGCGTATGTTGCATCCAAGATGGTTTTTAACTTTACCTCCCGCTACTAGGGAGAGACGCAGGTCTGGACAACTGTCAAATTCAGAATTGGGGCAAACAAGAGGAATTGGTCACCATTGCAACTGCGCATTTATCGCTCAATTGGCTAGAAGAGAATGATTGCATCGTTATACGTGTAGTTTATGTATTACGTCCATGTTACGTAACTGGTGTTTTCAGAAGGATAACACCCACTATGAGAGATTACATTGAAATGGTAGTGCATATCCACTCCAGAGTACTGCATAGTGGCAAAGCATCTTTGAAATTATTATTCAAATTATTATTCAAAATGTGAATCGTCTTATCATACGTACTGTACACAAGGTCTCTTGCATGAAAAGAAACATTATGTGAAAAGAGACACCCCGACTACTATCCTGCCATGTCGAGTCGTATGAAGAATATAGCCCTAGTTCACCTGAAAAAATCTGGCACATGCAGGAGGATAGAACTCCAAGAAACCAAACTTGAGCAATATTATTATGGCCCCCAATAGCATACTTTTCCATACTCTCACTGTCAGTGCATGCAGTCCACGGTGCGAAAGGGCCTCGCCTGGTTGCAAATCTCCGCAGCGCAAGGATGCCAAAAGGTGCCTGTATTTCTTTCAGCAAAGTCACTCGCATGAATATACATCGCCTAAATGAATTGTACATAGATAAGTATAGGGGGGACTTTGAATAATTTTAGCCCATTCCTTTATTATGTTGCAAAATAACACGATATTTCAACTTCATGTGTCGCAATCGTTTGATCGGTCATGCACATGAAAAAGCATGATAAAGCGCACAGCTTTACACAAGGATGTAAGACCCAACGACGTATCTCTAGCAAATGTAGTAGTTACAGCTGTCACTATGCAATCATACGTAATTTTAGTTATCGGAAAGTTTAGTATATCGTTTTGTGAGGAAGTCACCCGTCCTCCTTTTTTTTTTTTTAAGAAAAATACGTAGAGTAATATCAATATGGTGACAACAGAGATCATTACAGCGTTGTTGCTCACTGGCCAGATAAGGAGAGGTCTCATTACCAATACAAGTACTTCCTTCTGTAAACACATGCATCGATCATGAGACATTGTTACCGCAAACAGTCATGTCTGCAGCCAGAAGGAAAAAGAAATCTCCTAGCTCGAAGAAAGACCGAGAAACACGCACAATTGGTGGAGCCAACTACTTGGTGGGGGGATTTACTTTACTCTTATGTTGACAGACGGCGGGGCAGCTTTATTCAATCTTATAACTAATAATCTTATAACTAATAATCTTATAACTAATACGTATAATACGTGGTCCTACTAAGTTCTGAGGCAGTTAAATATAACTGATATGAGTAATATGACTTAATCGATACGTCACATCTAAAAAAATATCATTCACTACTTGAACGCGGAATCTGACACTCATTGCATTTGCATAAGTGTAGCGTCATCAGCAGCTACAATTAAGATCACTGACCAGGCTGGCAACACTAAACCTTTTTTTATTTCTTACATATCATGAGACAGTCACTACAAATTTGAATGTGTCTCTTTTTATGTTTTTGCCCCATACAAAAAAAAGTATTAATCCCAAGAAAGGGATTGTTGCTCTTTTAGCGAGAAAGGAGTAATGTAATGGTTCTATGTATCCCCAATCTCTTTCTAAATGTTGTATCTTACGTATTTATTTTTGAACGCTTGTTTGTATCCAACCTATACCATTAGAGAGAATCTCACTTGGGGGCGGCAAATATGTAACAATTCAGTGGAAATGTAACGTGATATTTCAACTCTACGTTACGCAGATATTCCGCACGCAATGCTGCAGAAATCGCACAACTTTGGTACGGAAATACTGATTTTCCAGTCGCATCACATTATTGACGAATATCATGCAACCATAATAGATCTTACATATCGACAAACTGGGTTGGACCCCACTTGTTACTACAAATTACTCTATAATACGTTCATCAATACAAGAGAAAATGTTTCTGAAATTGCGGTTTTTTTGTATGTGAATATAATTTATGGCGCCATTTTTGCATAATTTCACTATTTGATTACGTACAATTTAGTTGTCATATTACAAGTCGCGAAAATTTGACAGAAATTCGCTGGCAAATTAGGCCGGCAAGTTGGATACAACTCGAACATCATGATGGAAGTGGCACGATTGCAAAGTCTGCGCACAGTCCATTGCTTAGAAATGTTATTCTTCACCATCTCAAGCAATCCAAAAGGTAACTTCACTTCTCTCATCAGCGTCAGTCCCATGAAGTACGTAAATGAAAGGTGCAGAGAAATGTTTTGGGGGATGAGCTCATAGAACTTTGCAACACTATAAAAGAACGGGTTAAAGGTACATGATATTTCAACATGCAACGGAAAAGAAACGATTGAGTAACCCTGCAAGCGTACAGCTTTACGCAAGGACGTAAGACAAGCATTTGTTACTACTAGGATTTCTTCCTGCTTGCCTTCGCATCACAGGGGAACATGGTCATCCAAGACAAGAAGAGGATCAAGATTCTGCCGGCAATAATTGTGACCCTAGCAACGGAACAAGCACATAGCTGTGAGTAGGCCGCAGTAACAGATTTTATCATTTGTTCAACTCTTGATACATGTCTTCTTTATACACAGTGTAACGTAGCCTAAAATCTCAGCAGTACACACCACATGCCAATCCCAAAAATTAATGCGCCTATTATTTCCAGAAACCAGAAAGATGCGGCAGAAAGAGGCGCAGGACTTGCCAAACCTGCTGAACAAGAAGTTCGCCGTCTGCTGCATGGTAACTGCATGTCAGTAAGGAATGAACAGAAGCAGAAGAGCCTACTTCTTTTGAATTTGACAGGTGTTACGACCTCATTCTAATGATTTGTTGCCTTAGAAGTGACGTAAGGGACAATTCAACAACAACTGTATTATTCTTTCAGAAGACCTCGACTGCACGACACCACAAAGGTGCCTCATATCTCTGATGGATGTGCCGCACACGAAAAGAATAGATTTAACTTTGCTAAGGCATGTGCTGTCACGACCAGGATTTTAATATCCCACCTCAGCTAGCCAGGACCCAACAGTATTCGGACTGTCGGCCACGGCTGACCGCGGCAAAAGTGGTGAAAACATACCAGACATACTGGAGAATGGAGAGATTAAGGCAGAGAAGGCCGTCGCTGACCCCTCGGCTTCCTTGCAAAGAGGCATTCCAAGATAGAGCCAGTCTACAGGACTCGTGGGGCATAATAATTCTAACAGCGTACACTTAAATGACACACATTGTACACTTAAGAGCTCCCTCCCACATGAGGTCCATAATATAATATATGCTGCATCCAAGATGTATTTTAACTTCACCTCCCGCTACCAGGGAGAGACGCAGGACTGGAAAAGACCATATTCAGAAGATGTACAAACAAGAGGAAGTGTCACCATTGCAACTTAACATTGAAAGAGACAGAATAAAATGACTGGATCATTACATATGTAGTTTATGGATTGTGTCCACGTTTCTCAAAGGTATAACATAACGCCCACAATGAGAAAATTACACTGAAAAGTTAATGTGACGAGCTACTATGCCATGGATGCAGAGGAAACAGTCCACACACTGCCACAATTTAACGTCAGAAACACCGCAAATGCATTGATTAATCAAGTTGAACTTTGGGAGTGAAATAGTAATTTTCCTGGTGCATCACACCATTGATGAAAATTACCCGCATATTTCCAGTTGTAATTATTAATGATGCCATGTTGTTTCCAAGACATTAAGTTCCTCTCACACGCTGAGCAAGATTTAATTAGTTATAAATTAGCCATTTTACACTTCGCTTCTAACTTGCGATTAGTGCTGCCCCTTCACACCGGGCACTTTTAGACATTCGAGAGAGGCTAATAGGAAAATATCTGCGTAATAACTATCAGGGGAAAATCGCCCCACCTTTTTATACTGCTCTAAGCGCATATCCACTCCAGAGTACTATAGTGACAAGGCATTTTTGAAACAAAATATTATTCAAAATGTGCATATTCTTACCGTACACACAGTACACAATGTCCCTTGCATGAAAGGAACGCCAGGAGTGGTAGAACTACTTCTTCAATAGACACATCCCGACTATCCTGCCATGTCGAGTCAGTTCACCTGAAAAAATCTGGTACATTCAGGAGCATAGACCTCCCAGAAACCAAACTTGAGCAATATTATTATGTCCACCAATAACATACTTTTCCATACTCTCACTGTCAGTACATGCAGTCCACAGTGCGAAAGGACCACGTACATTGTCCCACATGCCAAAAGAGAGGGTCGGACCTTGGCATGTCCACTTCCTGCCATTGCGATCAGTTAACTGTTTGCAGGGCCTTTCGTCACTGCCAATACCACAAGAGTGAGGAAGTGAACACTCCCATTTCCACCTTACACAACTAATCAATATTGACCTCTATCGAACATGGTGAATGGTATTGTTGTTGGCTCATTGGACGCTCCCATTTACGGGACGCTGCGAGATGACGCAGGATATTGGTTTATCACAAAAATAAATGTTGGATGAAATTGATGGAAGCCTCCGCACACAGGACTAGAAGTGATTCAGATATTTCCACGCTGCCTTGTAAATGACCAGGCGAGGGTATTCGGGGCACCGCGTGAAAGATATATCATAAGTATATCATAAGTCCAAACTGTGGCGTCATATGGAATTTATGAGCATTACAGCGAAGCCTTGTCCTTTCTTCACTTGATATTCGTTTCTAATGGAAAAATTAGTCGGTGTCAGCGAAAAGTGTTTGCATCATATTCAGCTTTGGTACGTAAATGATAGCAATGATAGGCAATAACACATATGGTGCACTGAAATGTCAATGCGACGAGCTTCCATGTCACACGAAGTTCCAACACTATAAATTGA
Source organism: Catajapyx aquilonaris (assembly GCA_000934665.2). NCBI lineage: Eukaryota > Metazoa > Arthropoda > Diplura > Dicellurata > Japygidae > Catajapyx > Catajapyx aquilonaris. The sequence continues at coordinate 38,821 of JYFJ02002617.1, forward strand.
CAACTTGCGACAATAAGCCACTACAAATTTCCAACTGCCCCAGCACTTTTTTCACTGACAATGAGAGTCGCCTACTGCAACGCATTAAAGAGCACTACAAAAACCTTAAAGGTACATTACATTCACATCGAACCAAAGATTACTTTATCGGATAAAGTATAATCTCTCCTAAGAACTGTGTGAATGTAGGTACTTTATACTTATCTTTGTGTGGAGTAGTGTTAGTCACTACTGTAATGTATTTCAAACTCTTTGTATCTGATTAAAATTTATATAACCACTCATCGTTCGCTATGGGGCTAGGGTAAAATAGGGCCTAGATAAAGCAGCTTTACCAAATCCACATTTAATCAGTATGGGAAGAATAGGTTACAACCCGAGTTACCAGTTGAGGATGCACATATTTCGGCTGGTCAGTGGGAGTTGCTGCAGGCCGACCATGTTAAATAAAGCATAAGGTGATCATCAACTTGCTACGACATACCCTATATAAAAATACTGGAAAACTACAAGATAGCAAATCGCGGCTTAACTTAGAAGAAATGGCTGCATAATATAATTAGATATTCATGATCAAACTTCTCTTTCTCCGCATTATCAGTGCGGCCTAATCCAAGATGAAAAGGACGCCGATATCGTCAAGAGGAAGAACAGAGAAAAAAGATTAAACTATGCATGAATGACCATGATGACAGCAGTTCTTCGCGAAGTAAGCAGAAATTAATCAGAAGTAAAGGTCGATAAACCGATGAGGCACATGGAATCACAATCACTTGAGTTCTCATTTTATACCCATGCTTCCTTTGATGTGATGCAAGAAATAGTTGTGACAGTCCAGTTCAATGAACTGAACACTACATAGAGAATTAGACTTGCAGGGAAAAGAGACAGACGCAGGACACGCAGGCTTGAAACAGTCTCTTGTATTTATTTATTTGCCCAGTAATTTCTCCTTTGCTGACAGTTTGCTGGTTAATTAGCTTCTCTCTCTTTTGTAGCCTGCTCTCAGTAGCCTACACGTATGCCAACATGTTGAGGGCAGCACGACATGATTACAAGCCTCAGGAGGTATGAGATTACAACATAATATGCAATGGTGATATGTGCTTAATTTGCCTGACTTGTCAGGACAGCTCATGCTGGGAGAACATGCACGCCTTTCAGCATGGTCACATAAGGGAGGTCAATGAGATGATCAGACAGAAAGGTCGGGACGTGCTAAATACCAAGTCTTGACAATTCAGAAACATTTGCTTTGGGGTTATGCAATACCACACAACGACGAGACGGAAACTCAACCAAAGAAACAAAACTTAAAAGATGTGTTCCAAGTAATTGAAATCGGTTACTCTTCCGTGGAAAAGTAACAAAGGAGTCATGGAGACAATCTGGTGTAAGGTGTACACGAGGAAAATTGACCGCCAATAAGTTACAAGTTTAACCTGCGCCGATTTGACTGGGAGATGCAAAGGAGAGAATTATGTACTAAGCCCTTGGTCCACCCTTGTGTTCTCTTTAGCTCTCTAGCACGGGACAGGTGAGTTACTGCCTCTACTTTTCAGCAATAATTGAAATCATGTCATTAATACTGGCAAATTCAATGCCCCGTCACCTGGAACTTTGTATTTGCACCGAATTTCTGGAGGGGCTAGGAAAAATATTTATGCAATATTATTAGTACCATTACTAGCTACAGCAAACCCAATTTATTGGGGGTGGAGGAAAAATAACATTCAACATACCCAGGCCATTGGCCCCATGAACGTTACACTGTTGGATCTTACCTGGACCATAACTCCATACATGAGGGATGATCTTACTCGACCTTTGTTCAGTTACTTGCACTGTTCCAACCTGCCTGCAACATGGGGTGTGCCTATTTCCAAAGCCTGGCAGCGTTTTTGACAGCCGAGACAGTCAGGTAACTTAGCAGGGAAAGAGGCAATACCTGACTCTCCTTTAATTATTAGAAAATCATCAACATGGTGATGACACAGGCACCCACACAAGTGAATGCAGAACCTATATTACAGAAGTTTTACCAAGCGACAGTTTTCTATTTTCAGGTACTTTCTGACCAAGGAGAAAAATCCACAGGCATGCACATGTAACAGAATCAAATGTGCATAAGATAAATGTTAGACCAACAAAGAGGCGAGATGGAACTCTTCATAATATATGTTATTCTTCTCTTCATCAACACTTTTTAAAGCGAGCAATGAATTTTTGGAAACTCGATAAACGTCTTAGCACATCACGAGCATCATTTATTTGTCAGGGAACAACTTTCTAAAACACAATCTTTTTCAACCTCTACCTGCACGACTATATCCCAACATCCGCCTGCTCTTGACGACCTGGCTCAAGACAGTCTGTTTCCATAGCATTTCTGGCACAATAGCAAAATACAAATGAAGACCACGTACCTTCAAATTGCGACTTTGAAACTGCCAGCCATACAAGACATTACATTAATTGAACTGCACAAAATGTGCGACTCGAGTATGTAACATGTAGTAAGTACTGTATACACTTGAAATGTGCATTTGGAAGGCAGGAGTGACTGGGTGTCTCCAGCAAGGCCTTGAAGCACACACAAGATAAGAGAGTACGAGACCATAGGGAGACACTCTACACCTGGATCACCCAAGTCTACTGCTGTGCCCCCCTCGCAGTTCCAACCGACGACGAGTGTCTTCCTGGTGCCAAAATATCCTGCGTACACAAGGCGCCGGATTAGGGAGTTGGACAGGCAACTTCCCATCAGCTGGAGAAGAGGCCGCAGAGTTGTGCGGAAATAAAAAGAGAAACTAATAGCATGGAGTGACAGACTAATGAAACGTGATCGGTAGCCCCTATCTACTGCAGTGAAATTGTCGCAATTAGCTCTTACACAAACGCACCCTAATAATGCCCTATATATGATTAACCAACCTACATGTCACAGCAGCTATCAAGTAATCAGAATATTAGATGCTACTCGGTAAATCCCTAGTAATGCCCACGCGTTGAGACTGGTTGTGCGCGCAACACTAGTTTGCAGCAATGTTTGTACTCGGATCGTATTACCTGACTTGGATCCTGCGCGTTGATTGGTCCGTCTGTTGACCACCAGCAACATGGATGGAAAACGCCGAGAACAATAATGCACTTAACATACATACATCCGAAGAAAATGCTTGATATTTGCACTCGTCTTGGGATCGACAAATCGATTCATGGAAATAGCTGTGGAGGATGACATACACTTCAAGCGCAAATGGATAAGTCTTTCGACTGTCAAAGGGAATCCACCTACAACATTTAGAGTGTTATTTATGGGTCACTCAGGTCTCAGCCTTCACAGTGAAGTGCATAACAATTACTCGGGGTCGAACGAGCTGCCGTGTAGGCGTTGGCCATTGTAAACACTTGGCACCGCAACTTTACACGTCAGTTATGCAATGTCAAGTCTATTATTCAGTCCATACTCGGGGGTTTGGACGGTAGGCCCAATCGAACAAGGGACGTTGACGGATGGGTCTCATGAGTCCGGATAAACTATATCTATTACTCAACTCGTGCATCTCACTGCAATTAAAGCGTGCAATAGTTGGCCAGGGAAATTTAACAAGTGTACAGGGACAGACATGATGGCACGTCCTTACTGCTTACATCAGATAGAGAGGAAACCACCATAGTAACATACATCAACTGCCCATCCAATAAGTACAGCTATTGGCCGTCAGGAATTCATCTATGAAAAGGCTGGAGACTGACAAAACATACGATCACATTTTGAGAAAAAGAAGTCATGTGTTCCCAGGGTATTGGTGACAGATGCACCCCGAAACCAAAATAAGGTCTCTTAGAATTAATTTTTTTATTATTATTATTGATGAATCCTGAACCACCAGGATCACTGTGTAACATACGCGTCCTTAGTGCTGTTGTTTCCCGCTGGTCGATAGTAAACTACATACATGCGACACATGTCTCCCAGGCTTGCCCCTGGAAGACGTTAGATGAACTTGGTCAGAGGAGCCACAACACCCTATGGTCATCATACGTTTAGTACTTCCGCGGCGTGGGTGCCAGTGTCTGTCAGATGCATATTTTAAGATAATTTGCTAATCCTTCTTTTCAGCAGACCTGCTTCACTTCTAACTTGCGATTAGTGTCGCTCCTTCAAATGGGGAACATTTATACATTCAAGAGTGGTTAGTAGGTAAATATCTGCGTAACAACTACCAGGGAAAAATCGCACCACCTTTTTATACTGGAAAGTCACAGGGAAGGTGATGTGGCCGAGATGGTAACGTCTCGTGCTTGCTGAGTGAAAGGTCCCAGGTTCGATCCTCGCCTGGGAGCTCCCTTTCACCTGCATCAGGAGGGTCTCCGACCTGCACCTTTGGAGGTGTCGGGCAACATAACCTCCTGGGGGATTGCACATGGCCCAACCTTGAGACATTGCACTTGTACCCGTGTCTCCTCCCAGAAAATTCCTATCCTCACCCATTGTCCTGTTTCCTTGCCCCGGAGATTGAAGAAAAAGTACAAGAAAATTGCTGGTGGTGTACCACCCCCCAAAAAGGCCTATGTAGGCCTATGGCAGGGTGAAATAAATAAAAAAATAAAATAAATAAAATACTGGAAAGTCACCCTAAGTTCATATCCATTCCAGAGTACTACATAGTGACAAAGCATCTTTGAAACAAAATATTATTCAAAATGTGAATAGTCTTATCATACGTACTGCACACAAGGTCTCTTGCATGAAACGAAACAAGGAGGAGGGTCATGTGAAAAGACACACCCAGACTACTAGCCTGCCATATCGAGTCGCATGAAGGATATGGCTTTAGTTCACCTGAAAAAATCATACACCTTAAGGCACAGGGCAGAGTACACCAGCGAAAGGCAAAAGGTGCCTGTATTTCTTTCAGCAAAGTTACTCGCATGAAATATGCACGTCTAAATGAATTGTGCACAGACTTTAGCATATTCTTTCATAATGTTGCAAAATAACATGATATTTCAACTTCATGTGTCGCAATCGTTTGATAGGTCACGCATATGGAAACGCATGATAGAGCGCACAGCTTTACACAAGGATGTATCTGTAGTGAATGTCGCACCAGTTACAGCTTTTGTCACAATTACAAAAGTATGCGCACAGTAATATTGAAAGAGCCAGAATAAAACGAAATCATTATGTCAAATTAAGTTTATATATTGTATCCACGTTACGCAACACTTCTCCCAATGGTATAATACCCATGATGGTAGCTTGGACTGAAGGGTACAATATAGGGCTCACATAAAGCAGTTTCACAAAGTCCACATTTCATTATGATGGGAAGGATTGGATACGAACCGGGTTACCAGTGGAGGGTGGAGGAAAGTAGACTGGTCAGTACTACCCAATTTGCAGTCACTTTCTGTGTAGCTTACTGTGCAGTGAACCCATTTCAGTCCACGACAATATATTGTTAGCAGTACAGAGAAATTCTTACTTGATTCGTACAACAGGACCTTAGATAATAATAGCAATACTTTTGTATGATTGCAGCTGCCTTATGTTGATCAACCAGCGACGACATAATTATTCACTCATATTTCGGTCTGTACAACACTGAATAACTGCGTGATTGCAAAGGATAGGATAGGAAAAAACACACATGAAAACCATCCAAACAAACCCCGACTACGGCCATGCCATGTATAGTAGCATATAATATGGCCCTGTTGTACTTAAATAAATATAATACCTTTATGAAGGGCAGTCCATAAAGAAACCATACTCTTGAGCAATACTATTCTGTCCACATCAACTTCTCCACTCTCTCCATCCATTGCTTAGAAATGTTATTCTTCACCATCTCAAGCAAGCCAAAAGGTAACTTCACTTCTCTCAGCAGCGTCAGTCCCATGAAGTACGTAAATGAATGGCGCAGAGAAATGTTTTGGGGGATGGGCTCATAGAACTTTAACCCGTTCTTTCATAGTGTTGCAATGGCTGGCGTACATATTTCAACATGCAACGGAAAAGAAACGATTGAGTAACCCTGCAAGCGTACAGCTTTACGCAAGGACGTAAGACAAGCATTTGTTACTACTAGGATTTCTTCCTGTTTCCCTTCGCTACATAGGGGAACATGGTCATTGGATCAAGATTCTTCCGGCAATAATTGTGAAGCAGGCAACGGAACCAGGACCTGTGAGTAGGTCGCAGTAACAGCTTTTATCATTTCTTCAATTCTTCATTTTCTTGATACACAGTGTAACGTATAGCCTCAAATCTCAGTAGTACACACCATATGCCAATCCCAAAAATTAATACACTAATTATTTCCAGAAACCAGAGAGAGTCTACAGAAAGAGGCGCAGGACTTGCCAAACCAGCTTCAGGATTTTAAATAACCTACAGAACATGAGGTAGATGAACAAGAAGTTCACGCCTGCTGCATGGTAACTGCATGTCCGTAAGGATTTTAACTTCACCTCACGCTACCAAGGAGAGATGCAGGACTGGAAAAGACCATATTCAGAATATGTACAAACAAGAGGAAGTGTCACCATTGCAACTTAACATTGAAAGAGATAAAACAAAATGATTGGATCATTACATATGTAGTTTATGGATTGTACCACGTTTCTCAAAGGTATAACATAACGCCCACAATGAGAAATTACACTGCCATCTTAATGTGACGAGCTACTATGCCATGCAAGATGCCATGGATGCAGAGGAAACAGTCCACACACTGCCACAATTTAACGTCAGAAACACCGCAAATGCATTGATTAATTAAGTTGAACTTGGGGAGGGAGATAGTAATTTTCCTGGTGCATCACATCATTGATGAAAATTACCCGCATATTTCCAGTTGTAATTAATGATGCCATGTTGTTTCCAACATTAAGTTCCTCTCACACGCCGAGCAAGATTTAATAAGTTATAAATTAGCCATTTTACACTTCACTTCTAACTTGCGATTAGTGCTGCCCCTTCACACCGGGCACTGTTAGACATTCGAGAGTGGCTAATATGAACTTATCTGCGTAATAACTATCAGGGGAAAATGGACCCACCTCTTTTATATTGGGCAGTCGCTCTAAGCGCATATCCACTATAGTGACAAGGCATTTTTGAAACAAAATATTACTCAAAATGCGCATAGTCTTATCATACACGGTCCCTAGCATGAAAAGGAATATTCAAAAGACACATCCCGCCTATCCTGCCATGTCGAGTCACATGAAGAAGGGACATGGTGCGGGGGTCCCGGACGTCAGACCGACTTACACCTTCTGTGGGAGCCGAGTGGATCTGACTTGGACGAAGGAACTGCACGCGGCCAACTGGAAGCTGAAGAACGAAGAAGAGATAGGAGAGAGAGCGACAACTGTGTCAATTATGAGGTCTTACATTTTATCGCAGACTGAGAGGATTCCTAGTGTTGATATTTAGGAGCTAGAAATATAACTGATAGCTCTATGGATATTCTTGCTAGACCTTAATTGTGCAGTGGGGGCATGTGATTCCCAGTTGCAAGGGTGCCCCATGCAGAACTGTTTAATAAATCTTCGGTGTGGACACACGTTCATTGAAGAGGGACTGACCTGCATTGTGCAGAACGAGACAAATTTTCCCAAATGTACTCGTACAACTAGCATGTGGCGGATACTTGACAATGTGTGTGAATATACAATATTTTAAATTGCATAAAAATGTAATGAACTGCACAGACACTGCCAGGATGTTGCTTCATGCAACATTCTATTGTCTCATTATAAAAGGATTCATATTCTGAAGGGCATAATATTTCAATTATTATTTTCTACGGCGTGAAGAGGTTCACAAAGTAAGAGACAGAAATAGACCACATCCGCGCAGTGAAGCACTGTCTCAATAAATACATTTGCCAGTGAAAGAACTATAGAAGACATCACAATGTAATACAAAAATCTGTAATGAAATAATCATCAGCTTAATGAGAAATTGGTGGAACTATTTCTATTGATATGTTCAATATGGATTCGCCTACAAAATCAAGGAATGTGACACAAATGGCTGATCCGTATTCTCGACTGATGATCTCAGCAATTTCCCGGATCTCACAAAATATCTTGGCTGATGCGGAAAAATATTCTTCGGGATTAAAATCATGCGAAGTTTTGAGAGTTGAAAGCACATCACCCAGCCGATTGCACACAAATGAGATTCGTTTTTTAACTTGCTTTCCTTTTCTCTCGACTGCCTTTGAGATAAAAAGCACCTGACGTAAGATTACATTTCGTACCTTCGCAATTTGAAAAGTACAGCCAATGAACATATATTTTTTCGTTAGAAGAGATGACATACGATAGGCACAAGAACAGTCAGTGGCATGGACGACACAATGCGCCCCATTCCGTTGGCGTCTTATGTGACTTCATAGCTCCCTGCGAGTCACCATTCGTGACAAGTTACCGGCAACCAGTGATGTGATAATGAAGAGGTTGAGCAGACATGTCCACCTGGTCCACACCCTGTGGCCTTCAAAGGGCCAAGAGAACAGTCCGAATGCGGCTGAGACCACGTACATTGTCCCACATGCCAAAAGAGAGGGTCGGACCTTGGAATGTCCACTTCCTGCCATTGCGATCAGTTAACTCTTCGCAGGGCCTTTCGTCACTGACAATACCACAAGCGTGAGGAAGTGAACACTCCCATTTCCACCTTACACAACTAATTAATTGACCTCTACCGAACATGGTTAATGGTATTGTTGTTGGCTCACGGGACGCTCCCATTTACGGAACGCTGCGCGAGATGACGCAGGATATTGGTTTATCGCAAAAACAAATATTGGATGAAATTAATGGAAGCCTCCGCCCACAGGACAATATGAGCGTTGGCTGATGTAGGTGTCGGGACTCATCAATAGTGAATTACGTACATGTATGTTCCACCTTCTGTCCTACGTGATTGACACCGACAAACCGGGTTCGACCCAACATTGTAAGTCTTAATACCAATGTTATTCTGTATATTATTTTTTTAGTAAAAAAACTTGTCAAGCTGTTTGTTATATTTTATTTATTAGAAGCAGGACTTGTACAGGCTGTACGGTTTGTCACGGGTCACTAACTTAACTCGTTATCTGTGGACCCTATATATATCCCAGGGAGAGCAAAGCCCCATATTAAAAGCTCACGACAAGCCAACAAGACATGAACCAACCGACATTCATAATCACGCATTGAGAATGGTTAGTGTAACCAATGCATGATCCAACCATTCTACCCTCATTCATCTCATATGAGGCCATCAAATACATAACAATCAAGTGGAAATGTAATGTGATACTCAAACTAGAAGTGATTCAGATATTACCACGCTGTCTTGTAAAGGACCAGGCGAAGGTATTCGGGGGACCGCATGAAGAATCTTGAGGAGTTTAACATAAGTCCAAACTGTGACGTCATATGAAATTTGTGTGTATTACAGCGAAGCCTTGTCTTCTTTTCACTTGATATTCTTTTCTAATTAAAAAATAGTCGGTGTCATCAGCGCGAATTGTTTGCATCATATTAAGCTTTGCTACGTAAAATATCACGATGTACTGAAACGAAACAAATACACAAAATAGAACATCGGTCCACATTTAATCAGCACAGGAAGAATAGGATACAACCTGAGTTACCAGTTGAGGATGCACATATTTCGGTTGGTCAGTGGGAGTTGCTGCAGGCCGACCATGTTAAATAAAGCAAATCATCAACCTGCTACGTCATATTCCGCCCTGTACAGTACAATACTGGAAAACTGCAAGATAGCAAGCAAATCACGGCTTAACTCGGAAGAAATGGTTGCATTATGTGATTTCAACTCAAAGCGCTACTCAGGATAATTAGATATTCATTATCAAACTTCTCTTTCTCCGCATCATCAGTGTGGCCTAATAATCCTATATGAAAAAGGCGCCAATATTGTCAAGAGGAAGAAGAGAGACAAAAGATGAAAACGTCCACGAACAGTACATGATGACAGAAGTAAGCAGAAATGAATCAGAAGTAATGGTCGATAAACCGATGAGGCGCATGGAATCACAATCACTTGAGTTCTCATTTTATACCCATGCTTCCTTTGATGTGATGCAAAAAATAGTTGTGACAGTCCAGTTCAATGAACTGAACACTACATAGAAAGTTAGACTTGCAGGGAAAGGAGACAGACGCAGGACACGCAGGCTTGAGACAGTCTCTTGTATTTATTTATTTGCCCAGTAATTTCTCCTTTGCTGACAGTTTGCTGGTTAATTAGCTTCTCTCTCTTTTGTAGCCTTCTCTCAGTAGCCTACACATATGCCAACATGTTGAGGGCAGCACGACATGATTACAAGCCTAAGGAGGTAAGAGATTACAACATAATATGCAATGGTGATATGTGCTTAATTTTCCAGACTTGTCACGACAGCTCATGCTGGGAGAACATGCGCGCCTTTCAGCATGGTCACGTAAGGGAGGTAAATGAGATGATCAGAAATGTCGGACGTGCTGGATGGTCTTGACAATTCAGAAACATTCGCTTTGGGGTTATGCAATACCACACAACGACGCGACGGAAACTCAAGTACCAAAGAAACAAAACGCAAAAAATGTGTTCCAAGTAACTGAAATCGGTTACTTTTTCATTGAAAAGTAACAAAGGAGTCATGAAGAAGACAATCTGGTGTAGGGTGTACATGAAGACAATTGACCGCCAATAAGCAACAAGTTTAACCTGCGCCGATTTGACCGGGAGGAGCAAAGGAGAGGGTTATGTCCTCAACACGTGGTCCGCCCTTGCGTTCTCTTTAGCTCTCTTGCACGGGACAGGTGAGTTACTGGCAAATTCAATGCCCCTTCACCTGGAACTTTGTATTTGCACCCAATTTCTGGAGGGGCTAGGAAAAATATTTAATATACATTATTATTAGTACCATTACTAGCTACAGCAAACCCAATTTATTGGGGGTGCATAAGATAAATGTTAGACCAACAAAAAGAGGAGATGGAACTCTTCATAATATATATGTTATTCGTCTCTTCATGAACACTTTTTTTTAAAGCGAGTTCTTTGTGTCTCTCAAATTATGGATCTTTGTGAACTGGGATAAGTTAAATTCAGGGTAATTGTGTTTAATAAGATTAAGGTGATATCAGACAGGTAAATGTTATTTTATGCATGAAAGAGATCGAGAGAAAGGTCCCCCAAAGGGGTCGTTGCGGCCCAGAAAGGGGTAAGTTAAATAAAAAAAATATAATAATAAATAATGCCAACATCCGCCTGCTCTTGACGACCTGGCTCAAGATACTCTGTTTGAATAGCATTTCTGACCCAATAGCAAAACCTATCCAGAAATGAAGACCATGGAGCTTCAAATTGCGCCTTTCAAACAATTCATTGCCAGACATACAAGACATTACATGAATTGAACATCACAAGCCCTTGAAGCACACACAAGATAAGCAGTTCCAACCGACGAAGAGTGTCCTTCCTGGAGACAAATATCCTGCGTACACAAGGCGCCGGATTAGGGAGGTGGACAGGCAACTTCCCATCAGCTGGAGAAGAGGCTGCAGAATGGTGCGGGAAGAAGAGAAACTATTAGCATTGCAGTGACAGACTCAGTATCAGGTATGTATATAAGGGGGCTTACCCGGCATAGCCATCTACAGCCCCCGGCTCCATCAACAACTCATAATCGTGAAACGTGATCGATAGCAGCTATCTACTGCAGTGAAATTGTCGCAATTAGCTCTTACACAAATGCACCCTAATAATGCCCTATATATGATTAACCAACCTACATGTCACAGCAGCTATCAAGTAATCAGAATATTAGATGCTACTCGGTAAATCCCTAGTAATGCCCACGCGTTGAGACTGGTTGTGCGCGCAACACTAGTTTGCAGCCATGTTTGTACTCGGATCGTATTACGTGACTAGGATCCTGCGCGTTGATTGGTCCGTCAGCAACATGGATGGAAAACACGCAGAAATAATGCACTTACATACATCCGAATAAAATGCTCGATATTTGCACTCGTCTTGGGATCGACAAATCGATTCATGAAAATAGCTGTGGAGGATGACATACACTTCAAGCGCAAATGGAAAGTCTTTCGAGTATCTAAGGGAATCCACCTCCAACATTAATTTTAGAGCGAGGGTTATTTATGGGTCACTCAGCCTTCACAATGAAGTGCATAACAATTACTCAGGGTCGAACGAGCTGCCATGTAGGTGTTGGCCATAGTAAACACTTTCCGCAACTTTACACGTCAGTTATGCAATGTCAAGTCTATTATTCAGTCCATACTCGGGGGTTTGGATGGTATGCACCATCGGACAAGGGACGATGACGGATGGGTCTCATGAGTCCGCATAAACTATGTCTATTACTCAACTCGTGCGCCTGTTGCATTCAGTCGTCTAGTGTTGGAAGAGCAAACCAGCATCATCATGTGGTGTCTGCAATGGTCCACTGGCATCATTCAAGACACCTCTTGGTCCTTCAGACCCCTGGCAGTGGCCTCCGGTTTATCAGGCCTCTTTCCGTGCCCGTTTCGTCCCGAAGATAACGAAAGGTGGCTGACACGATGGACCACTGCGGCCTACGTCTCCTTCTGGTCAGGCATGATCGCCGCCAGCTGCTTCCGTCTGCCCAACCATGTGTCCCGATTCTATCACTTGGACTCGACCAAGGAGTACTCGCTCTTGTTCCACTTCGCCACCACCATGGGTCTGCCCTTTGTCAACTTCTGGGTCATCGCCTGTCGGTGGGGGAAGGTCACCAGTCTGCTTGAACGCGTCCGAGGGATGGACACGACCTATGACCTCGCTGTCAACACCAAACTGCGCAGATTTGCGTGGAAGGTACTGGTGGCTGTCGGAATAGACTCGGTGGCCTACACCTGCATAATAGCATACAACAGCAAGCCTTCCCTTAGCGACGTCCTATTCTGCCTGGCCGTGTTCCACTTTTCTGTCGTCAGAGGCTTGATACCAAGTCAGGTCCTGTACTGTTGGATGGCCATCACCCGCAGGATGGACGAGGTCAACTTGTCCCTCAAAAGAGCCTGCGGTGGATTGGGAGACGTGTTCGAGAGAGAGGGAAAGAAGATTTTAACCAATCCTCGCGACTTCTCCGCTTCTGGTCGCAGATTTTTCCAACTTTGCGAGCTGACCAATGATGTGAGCAGAGTCTACGGACTTTCCATAACTGTTACGTACGCTTCGTTTGTGATTGAGTTTGTGACCAGCTGTTTCTTCAGTTATCTGTTTCGGAAGGACAATTCTCTCTGGTTCACAACGTTGGGGATATCCTGGACACTGGTACATCTCGCTACGGTGTACTTCGTTACAAATCTGATTGGAGGTCTACCCTACAAGGTAAGTACTAGAAGCCAATAATATTGTTCGAGAATATGGGGAATTGATGTCAGTATATTACAGTCTTTTCGAGTTAGTTTGAGTGCCATTCATGTAACATTTATCTTAATGTCAGGCCACAGAATCTCTGCACAGCCTGATGAGAGTCAGCCCTAGGTCACTTGGCCCAGACGGTCAACAGCAGGTACGGAGCTATTCAACATTTTGTAGCATTTTCAACTTCCTTGCTCAGTGTTATACTATCATAACAGCGGCTTAACTCACAGTTGAAGTCTGCCTCGAGTAACTCATCGAGTAACACAGTTGCTTTTTAAGTGTAACCCGGACTTCTATTATTTCAGGTGAATGCCTTGATCCAGAAGATGTTGGGTCCTCCGGTTCAAATAACTGCAGCCAACTTCTTCGCAGTCAACGGTGGACTTCTGACCTCGGTTAGTCTGCATCAAATATTACTTAAATGCGAATGCCTAACCTTCAGGTACAATTAAGATTGCAGGATCGATAACCACATACCTGATCGTGTTGGTCCAATTTAAGGACACTGAGGTTGGATAAATCGACAAGGACAGGGCTATGTCACACCGAGACCTCCACATGGGTCATCATCTGTGAATTTCGTCTGACATGTTATATAAGTACTACTTCACGAGCCAGTATTATCAACAGAGTATCATGTATCAGAAATGGTTCCTTGTAGTGGCCATATCATGCGCTTGCTAACATCTCTGCACACATGGTCCTCAACCCTGTCGGCATCCAGCCACTAGTCGCACTCATTAATAATTTCACCACTACCATACGTCTAATGGAAATCATGTGTTGTATCTCACTGCAATTAAAGCGTGCAATAGTTGGCTAGGAAAATTTGACAAGTGCTGAGCTTATATTACAGGGACAGACAATCATGATGGCAGGCGTTACTGCTTATATCAGATAAAGAGGAAACCACCATAGTAACATACATCAACTGCCCATACAATAAGTACAGCTATTGGCCGTCAGGAATTCATCTATGAAAAGGCTGGAGACTGACAAAACATACGATCACATTTTGAGAAAAAGAAGTCATGTGTTCCCAGGGTATTGGTGACAGATGCACCCCGAAACCAAAATAAGGTCTCTTAGAATTAATTTTTTTATTATTATTATTGATGAATCCTGAACCCCCAAGATCACTGTGTAACATACGCGTCCTTAGTGATGTTGTTTCCCGCTGGTCGATAGTCTCCCACGCTTGCGCCTGGAAGATTCATACGTTATATGAACTTGGTCAGAGGAGCCACATCACCCTATGGTCATCATACGTTTAGTACTTCCGCGGCGTGGGCGCGTAACTAACTTGTAATGGCCTGTAACAGGGTGCAAGTATGTGGTATAACTAGAGTTCATAAATTCATATGACGCACATGTAACTGTTATTGCACAACTCGTATCACCTGGCGCGACGATGTTTAATCGTATTCTCATTTTGAACATTGAGTTAGTTAGTCACTTGCTGTATGCAGATGATTCTGCCCTTCTGGCGGAGAGTGAGGCTGATTTACAGTTGATCCTAGGCAAGTTAGATAATGTT